>VZTL01019012.1:40583-52406 GCA_013400535.1 Scopus umbretta | reverse complement strand
TCTGGGCAACATGTTCCAGTGTTCAAGCAGTTCATTTCTTTTATCACCTCTGAAAATGTTATCTGAAGTTGTCATAGCTGTGTTGAAAGATAAAAAATATCACCAAAGCAATCTTGAGTGCTAGGGAATTTCAGAGTAGTAAGATCTAAAGAACAAATTAATTTTGGCTACTGCTCAGCTGCTTCCCAGCAAGCTGGCTACAGGATCTCTTTGCTCCTTTGAGATCACGGTGTTCTATTTATTTCTTTTTAGCAAGAAAAATTCCCATTTAGTGATGTTGCTAAATGTATATCCAAGAAAATTTCTGAATTATTAATAGGTAAGCTTCACACAATCAGATAATAAATCTAAGGGGTTATTCAAATTGCTAGGATTAGCACAAGCCAGCCAATAATACTTTGAGATTAGTCTTTCCTGTAGCAAGATTTTTGCATTTTTATTAAAAAGAGAAAAATGTATTTTTTTTAATACTTCAAGAAATACTGTATGTGCAGTAGTCTGGCCATGCATAACAGTTTAGAAGCAGCACTCCAGAAAGCAGAGAGCTAGAACGGGAACTGAGAAGACAACAGAAACCTGATAGCCATGACTACCACAAGATGTGAACTGATCTAGCTTGGTTTTTAATATAGATGTAAAAAAAGTTGTTAAAAACAAACAAAACAAAACAGGAGATACAAGTATGGATGAGATTTGAGAGTGAACCTGAATTGTGAGTATAACACTCCAGGAAGAAAGGTCTTGTAACATAGTGATTTATTTCTTTCCTGAAGGAAATTCTAAGCAGAAGCAGCAAATATCTGTTGGATTAGCACAGAATATCTGTATTTTAATGCGGACATCTGTAGTACAATACTTGGAAATTCAGATAGCCTTGCCCCAAAGCCATACACAACTGAGAACTCTGAAAAACTGAAACTGAAAAACTGAAAAAAACAACTGAAGACGCAGCAATAAGCTAGACATAGCATCATATTTGTGATGAAATACGGCACACAGTATGAAGGCTGATGATGCATTTTTAATTTTCCAGAGAAGCTTGCAAAATGCGAATTGAATAAGGTACGTTTAAGAGGAATTGGGATATAAACAAAGCTTTTTGAAATTTATCAAATAAAGGTACCACTTGGCCATTTTTATCTCCCACAAAAAGTCGATAAGATTAGGAACACAGATGTTTTAATACGGAAGTCACATAAGGCCAAGGAGAGCCCTGGGATTTTTTTTTCAACTTTATGACACGAAAAAGAAGGCACAGTATATGACTAAAAGTGAAAGATACTCCCCAGCTGTTTTTTAAAAGCTTCCAAAAATAAACCTAAGACTCAGCCAGTGTTAATAGGGTCAGAATTTCCATGCCAAGTAGCGATACCAAGGGGACTGAAGAACAGAGATGTAGTTCTAATGTACAAATAATGACTTGTCTCCTTAGATTTTTATAAAATGCCAGGCATTCAGTTCTTCAGCCTTTGTGCCTGCATACTCACAGGAGTCCTCTGCTGCAAGCAGGACAACTTGCATAGCAGAATCATGTGTAACAGTATCACAAATTAACTCTATAAGACTATATTATTTGCCAGTCATCTAACCTTTCCTCATGCATATTTTCAACTGCAAGTACCTGAAGCTGTGGAACTGACAGCCTTGTGCTGCAAAGCTTTGGAAAAGAGCATGTTTACAAAGTTTAGGAAAACTCTGACATATCCTTCCAATTTTACTGTAGGAATTTATTTGCATTGTTTCACGAACCTGGTGCACGGCCCGGTCTTTCTGTAAGTCTGACAGACATCATGGCTTCATAGTTCATGTCTCCTTTTTTCCTTCTATATTCCAGTGTAGCGAGTCCTGAAGTCTGTCAGTAGTTTCCTGAATATGTCATGGTAATTTTAAGCTGCTTTTGTTCAAATAAAAGAACTAAGATGAAAGACATATATAAAAATAATTTATCTTCAAGCGGAAAATACTGTTCAAATAATTCCTTAGCTATTCTTGCACTTCATTCATTCTGTAAAGCAATTTTCTTCAGTTTGTTACGTAAGCATGTGATACGGGAATAGGCTTTCCATTTACGCTTCTAATGGTTTCCAAGGAGATCTGACCCACTGTTCTTACAGCTCAAGGTCAGGTAGTTTTGGTCTCAAAGTCTTTTGGCTCATTAATTTGTTATTATGTTGAAGTCAAATCCATTATGCGATACAGGTAGAGACGCTTCTTCTGTTGTGCCTTTCAGCTTTCTCTTTGCTTGGTTCGCTCTTGAGAGGAGAAGCCACTTTTGAACCAGCTCTCTGAGTCAATAAGAATCCCAGTCAGTCAAAATAAGATTTGGGCTTTTTCAAATGCAGTTACCCCTATGTTTATTGAGTGCATTAACATTGACGATCTTCACAATAATTATAAGAGAAAAAGAACTTCAGAATACAAACAGGTTGATTATGTCCCTCTCTGCAGTAGAGGTAACCTTAATCTTGTTAAGCATGTGTCCTGAAGGGAGTGAGAGAACTTACTGGTAAATCTGAGCCTCTTCGTACACCTGTATGACATGGCACACCCACTAGCAAACAATTATCACTTCATTCATGATAAAAATCACCTTCTGCTTCTCTTTCTCAAACAGAATAGCATACCACTAACAAGAGAATCCAAGTCAGTAGGTGCCCAAAGATTATGATGGAAAAGTAATGTTCTTCCTGCCACTGAGCATCACCTTAATAAGATTAACACTGTCTCTTGCTTCACCTGTACTGGTCCCACCCCTGCACACAGATTCAGATGCAGAGGACAATTAAGCAAGGGAAGGTCACTCTGCTAATTTCCATCCCCTTTGAATGAGGTTTAGACATGGTAGGAAACGTGTGCATTCTTGAGAATCCTGAAAACATTAAATCCCTCCCCAGACACTGTAACTGAACTCTTGGAAATTTCCAAAAGCCGCTCTGTGTCTTAACATAATTAGAGCAATCTTGGTATCCTGGCTTCCTACAGCTGTTCCTTACCACCACAAGTAACCTGTCTGAAAATTCAGCTCCTTGGTAGGAAGAGAAGACTGACAGATGGTGAATAAATTCAAGGCTAGTTTATTTTTATAACTGGAAAATAACTTTCAGACATCCTGGTGGTCTACAGATTGTTTCCAGGTCTTTTCTATTTTAATGAAAGATAAAATATGACTTGGATTCATGATCAGGCAATTTAATTTTAGCCAAATTGCAGAGAAAAGTAAATGCCAGCTCTTACTCTAAACTTTAACCTTCTGAGCCACTGAGACATTTATCTTATGCAAAAATTATTGCAAAAATAATAATACTTTCTGGTTTACAACTGATTTACCAGGAAATTAATATTTGGTTTTATGAACACATTAAGCAGATGGTACCTATTGTTGAAATTATCCCATAAAAGTGCATGTATTTGGACTTGGTTACAGTGTAATGCATTAGACTCTTTTAAGAGATTGGTGTGGTCATTTTTTCTTATTTTCTAACAAGCCATTTTAAGTCTATAGCATGCAGCCATGGAGTTAACTGTGGTGACTCCATAGCTACAGTAATTTAAAAATGATTGACTTAATCATTTTCCCTCATAAGGAGAAAGAAAAGAGCAATATTAATGTAAATAGCTTACACAGTTGTTAGAATTCTGGTCTGTCATTAGTTTCATCAGAATCACTGATAAACTGAATAGCTATTATAAAAGTTAAAGCATGGAATAGAAACTTCTGACCCCATGGAAGTTAACACTAAACTTCCCTTTAGTTTCTGCAAAGCTTCAATCTCCTCCAAATAGCAGTCTTGAAACTATGCAATCATGTTATCAGGCAGCAACTTGCAGAGAACTGCTGCCATCCTCCTACAAGTTAAACATCCCGTTTCAGAAGAAGTCCCACTGAAGCAAAAAAAAAGTTACTCACTGCAAACTGTCCATGATGAATGGGAGCGGGATATACTTCAAACTGGTTTTAAAAAAGAGTTGTTCATACTCTTTCATTACTTCAGACTCACTATCATTCAGTCACTGAAATTGTGTGCAGTTAAGTCAATAGAAAAACTCCCATCAACTTTAGGAGTTTCAAATCAATCCTATATTCCCTAAAACCTTGCATATTATTTAAGGACATTGCAGGACCATATACAGCATTAAATAGCATCTTTGCCTGCAGTCCCAACAGCAGTCCTGTCATTGACTTCGTTCCATTTCCACATTAGCAGATACAGAAACTGGACCAGGTACTCGTAAGGTAACCGGCAACCCTGTCACCTTCGCAGGTGAACAAGGACTAGAGAAATCACTCATGTATTAAAAATGTCAACAAGCCATCTCTTTTTTTCCATCACATAAAGTCAAGCAAAAGGTGGAAATAGTTTTAAGAACAACTTCACACTTCATTTAACAAAATCCTGCCACTGAAAGAAATGGTTAAAGAAAGTATTCCTCAACTCAATGTGATCGTAGCCACACCTGTATGTAATCTGATCCTGTTTACACATACTAACTGCAACTTTATCAGAGATTTTCCAAGCTACATGACTAAAGCTAAGGTTCTGAAACCATTTAAAAAGAGGTCAGTGGCCTGTCAAAATTGGTGATTCTGCCATCCACTCTTCACAGCTTTGCTGCAGAAATATCAAAGCAATTAGATTAAAATGTTAGTCTGATTTAGTCAGAACAGAAAAAGAAGACCTCTATGAACCACTGAGTGCTCAGCAGAGTGGAAAATCAAACTAACAAATCAGGTATCTAATTCTAAACACAAGAACTTGATTTTAGGCATAGACCCATGCCTCCTAACTTCTGTGACTTAATCTCATTCCAGGCTGCTTCTCTGCTATAAGGAAAGGGATCCAGATACAGAAGGCAATTCAGATGTTACTTGGACTCTGTCTATACTAACTTGAGTATAGACTCTGTCTATACTAAACCAAACTCTGTCTATACTAACCATTAACCACCTTAATGAGGTAGGTAGGTGCTCCTAAATTAGGTGTCTTAATTAACTGCCTAAAGTTAACTTGGATTAATTCAAACTGTTTGGACTCTAAACTAGAAAAATAAATTCACTTGAAGGTGTTGCACTTACGCAAATGTAGAAAGATCCCCAGCAGACTTCTAAAAGTTTATGTTAATTATAATTAGATGGATGCAACAAAAAATGTAACTTTCACTCTGTCTCAAAAAAATGATGTATAAAGCAGAAAATCCCAATTCAGTCAGTCTATAAATTTGTGGCAATTTATTACAACCTCTCAATATAAAAGTGATGGATAAACCACTGAGAACCATTGACCCAGAAACCTGGAATCCTCTGCTCCAAAGTGGTGACAGGCAGCCTGCTGAGGAGGTCGGGCAGGAGAACTGGCAGGAGCCCTGACACGTTTCTGATTAAAAAGTTCAGCTGGAACAGCATCAAAAACTGAGCCACCAACACACAAACGACCGCTGGGAAGTTCTTTGGTGCATTCTAATTTTTATATTTACATGATCCAATATTGCTTCTGGCTTACTGAAAATGGCATGCTACTTCAATTAGAAAGGATGCATCACAAACCACAAGTAGTAATCCATTAGAGGAGTTTTTAAATCAACCTGGCCTCGCCTCAGGATAATTATTTGCAGACACACTCAGCTGCAAACAGTATTCTAGCTGGGTGCATACAGGCTGACTTCACTGAATGCAGTGGTATCTCCAAGTTTCTTGACAGTTTTTGACAGTTTCATACCAGTTACTGACAAACATGCCTGGCTGGTGGGCACCTAAGAGAAAATACCTTATGACCAGGTGCCCACCTGACTCTGAACTGATTCTTTTGTAGCACACAGTGGTCCCTTGCCTGAGCACAAATCTAACAAAGTGCATGTTTAGTTTCTTGTTTATCATCTTTGCCTGCATGTCCTCTGCAGCAGTTGAGGACTTACAATATTTAGGTCCTCTCCTTAAAAAGCAATTCTATTTTTTTCCAAGGAACAGATTAGTTTTCTGTGAGGCTCTAGAATATACTTCTAATATCAACCACTGTACTGTTTGCAATTCTCACTTTCCCAGGATGTTTATGTCTAAACATCCTTCTTTTAACTTCTTCAGGTGACTTGGGGAACAAAGGAACAAAGAAACCTACCTATACCCAAATTGCATTACAGTGGGACCCTCATAGCAGTTCAAGAACCACACATGCTTAAATACAAGCTCCAATTACTCTGGAATTGGGATGGTAGGCACTTCACAGCGTGACAGACTTACATTCATTTCTGTTGAACTCAGGAAAAAAAGGAGAGTTTACGACCTTTGTAAGAAGGGGCAGGCAACTCAGGAGGACTACAAGGATGTCATGAGGCTATGCAGGGAGAAAATTAGAAAGGCCAAAGCTCAGCTAGAACTTAATCTGGCTACTGCAGTAAAAGGCAATAAAAATGTTTCTATAAATACATTAGAGACAAAAAGAGGGCTAAGGAGACTCTCCATTCTTTACTGGATGCTGGGGAAAACATTGTGACAAAGGATGCGGAAAAGGCTGACGTACTTAATGCCTTCTTTGCCTCAGTCTTTAATAGTCAGACCAGTTGTTCTCTTGGTACCCAGCCCCCTGAGGCGGAAGGCAGGGATGGGGAGCAGAATGAAGCCCCGATAATCCAAGGGGAAATGGTTAGCGACCTGCTACATTACTTAGACACACACAAGTCTATGGGGCTGGATAGGATCCACCCAAGGGTACTGAGGGAGCTGGTAGAAGTGCTCACCAAGCCACTTTTAATCATTTATCAGAAGTCCTGGATAACCGGGAGGTCCCAGTTGACTGGAGGTTAGCAAATATGACACCCATCTTCAAGAAGTGCCAGAAGGAGGATCCAGGGAACTACAGGCCTGTCAGTCTGACCTTGGTGCAGGGGAAGTTTATGGAGCAGATCGTCTTGAGTGCCATCACGCGGCATGTACAGGACAAACAGGTGNATCGCTCTCTACAACTTCCTGAAAGGAGGGTGTAGTGAGGAGAGTGTTGGTCTCGTCTCCTAAGTCATAGGACAAGAGGAAATGGCCTTAAGTTGCACCAGGGGTGGTTTAGATTGGATATTAGGAAAAAGTTCTTCAGTAATGGTTGTCAAGCACTGGAACAGGCTGCCCAGGGAGGTGGTTGAGTGCCCATCCCTGAAGGTATTTAAAAGATGTGTAGGATGTGGTGCTTAGGGATATGGTTTAGTGGTAGACTTGGCAGTGTTAGGTTAACAGTTGGACTTGATGATCTTAAAGGTCTTTTCCAACCTAAACGATTGTATAACCGAATTAAAGCTTGGCTATACACATTCTGCTTTCCTGTTTGTCCCCAAGGAAAAGCAGCTATTGTTTATCTCCTACAATGAGAAATAACTTTGAAGACCCAGAATGATTGTCACACTACAGCATGGAAGAGGGATGAATCATCTTTAGAGTATCAGGGAAAGCTTTGTCACTGGCTTCAATAGCTCAGGAATTTTCCATCTTATCACTTTATTTCTTCACTCACTTTATACACAGTAATAAATTGCACAAGCCACTGAGTGAATGAAGACCTACTAAAATTAGCTGTGAAACTTTCAATGATTACACCGTGGCCTGATTTTGACACTTTAAACAACAATATGAAGCAAAGATTCAATCTTTCCTAGCCTCTGGTGAGGTAAGCGTAGACTTGAACAAGAAATACACCATGAAGTTGTATTCCCTATCAACTCCTTGAGGTAAGGCCCTTCAACAAGGGTAATTTAGCACTGAAATTACATTATCTTTTCTTGGAAATCTCTGTGATCTTCACCATCTGTTTCATGAGATAAAATAAAGTTGTTGATTTGATGCTGTATCTTCTATGTCAGAATAAAGGCCAGTTCCAATTTGCATCAAGCAGCAAAAAAAAAAAAAACATAATTATAAAGTATAATGAAAACAAGCACATGCTTTTCCACATTTTAATGAGGCAAAGGTAGCTGCACTGGTTTACAGGTCCAATCAAATTCAGATCACGTTAGTTGGATTTTTCAGTTTCAGACAAGTAAGACTGTAGCAAGCAGGTATTGTAAGAGCTCTAATGAGTTTCCTCACCACATAAAAATTATCCGGCAAGCAGTACAAAGATCACTCAAATGAAAACAAATATTCAATAAAGCAGATAATTGACTGCAATCTTAGTTAATAAGATGGCCCCAAAGTGCCCTACAAAAATGCTAAAGCAACTAAATATAAATGTTTATCTTTGTTAGCAAAGGAAGAAAACATTCTATATTGTTCTGGAGAGCTTCTATACAGTTTTATGGGAGTCAAACATACTTTAGAAATAATTAACTATTTTATGTTGCAGTTTCTAGTTTGAAGTTTTATTTCAGCTTTGAATCTGATAGTTTATGATCTAGAGTCCTTGTTATCCTCTGAACCTGTCAGCATCAGCTTTTATTTTCTGTGCCAAAAGAGGACACTAAAATGGAAGACTCTGATTGCTAACATTTTTTAAAAGGTCTAGTAATTGTTAGCTGAGGATATCCTCAGCTCAACTCACAAATATGCAGGTACACACATGTATACACACAACCACAGTCTAATGACAATACAGCGGATTTAATATATTTTTTCATTATTATCAATCTCCCCCATATCCTGAGATCAATGATCATGGAAAGAATCATTCAAACAAAATTCCCAGAATCTCTCTGTAGCCTAAGAAATATTTTTTTAAAATAAATAAATAGAATACTCAAAAAAGTTCTATTCTGCTGTTTTAATGTCACTTCACCATGGAAAAGTATAAAATACCATTCAGACAACAGAAATCCCCTGGTCAGCAAGGTAGTGCACATCCTGGTGTGAATCCAGCCAATTCAGTATTACTTGCTCCATAACATTAAACATTGAGTTTAAGTGCTTTGCTTGACCAAGACAGAAATGGTTGACTATTTAACCCTGTTGTCTTAGAAAGCAAAGCAGAGGGAGTATGCAATGTGCTTTTCAAAGCAGGCTGTGGGTATTGGTTACAAGGAACAGAATATTTAGTAGGTCTCCCTCATTATGTCCATCTTGCACTTCACCTTTCTGTTGAGTCCACCAATACATGTGATGAGTTAATGACAACCACTGTTTTTTGGAATAATAGCTGTATTCCAACTATGCCAGCTCCATTCACAAATCCATATATAGCTAGTTCATAATAGCCAGTTTTCTAAATGACATGAAGTAAGATGTCATTGTAAAGAATGAAGAAACAAATGTCCATTAGCTCCCTAGTAACATTTGATCGCATAAGGGTCTCACTTTCTGCAACTACTGATTACACATCATCCCTGCTATTTCAGGGAGGATGCTATTGTATAGAGCTATTTTTAAATAGCACTGCTATTTTTAAAAAAATCCTTCTAATGTCAGATTTTTGCGAGTGGTTACTAATAATGTAGCAGTTCCCCTGGAAGTCTCAAATCAACTGAGGGAAGTGAAACACCCTGTTCCCTTTGACTCTCCAACAGAGCAAATTACCCCAAACAGTTTCCCACGGCTTCTTCCCAGAGGGAATTTTCTTTCTTATGAATACTCATAGGCTTAAGCATTGCCATGTTTGTTAACATAACTTCTATCTATACCAATGAAAGCTCCTAGAAAGGGATTTAGGCAGATGCTGACAGATGAACTGCCAGTGAACTCTCAGCAGATTCAGAGATTTCGGTAAGTATATTAACTTTGATCCTTATCTAGACTTTATGCTGCTTTCTTCCTTACCCCATCAACAAACTTTCAGTCTTCCTTTCCTCACAGTTACTTTCCTCACTGTTACTTTACCACACGCTGGCCTGTCTAACTGCCTTCTGGATCTGCCACCTTAAAGGGAGAAGGCTGACAAGGAAGTTGCTATAGGGCAGCCAGGCTTCCCCACTTCAGCAGGTTTTACATCCTCAAGGAAAGTGTTTCAGTGGGTTATTCTTCCATTTCATCCCACCTCCATCTGATTTTGACAGGACAGCATAAACCCAATGCTACATCTTCCTAGCCTCTCATCTCTAGGTTTTAGAACTCAACTTCTAACACTTGGACTACTAAATGATCCTTAAAATTGAAAAAGCAAAGACATGCCAGACCTTCCAATCAGAACAGAAGCAAAAGAGTAAAAAGAAAGACAGACAAACCAGCAGGTCGCCCCAAGAGGTTCCTCTGCAGCCTCCCCCTGCCACAGGGAAAGGACTGCACTATTCTGAATGACAATCCAAGCCTATTTCTCTCACAAAGTTAAAATCCACAGATTCATCCTGATGATCATGATGAAGAATACTTATTTTGTTACATATGCTATGCCTGGCACTGTTAAACATCTAGAAAAAAAATGGTCTCTTTCTGAAATAACCTTTTCACACATTTGGACCACAAGGTAAGCCAGGAATATAACAGCAATGAAAAATACACGAGTATAATTTCCTCATTGTTGGAAATTTGAATGGAAACAGCTCACAAGTGTGACCCTCATGCATCACCTGGCTTTTGCTGAACGAGTGACAAGGAGGAACAAGGTGTGACATAACACACAGACAGACTCCCAAATGGACACTCATTTCAGAAAACTGCAATTTCCCCATTAATAGATAGTAAACCTAAAGTAAAAAGAATCTTCTTGTACTGGCTTAAGGTGCATATTCCAGTTCCTTTCTTCTTTCTCTCACAGAGACACTAAGCCCATGATTATCTCCAAGCATCACAAAATTACAAGATTTCATTTTCATTCTGTGGCAGATTTCCACTGCCAGAAATCCCAGTAACACAGAGGCAGAACTCTGTGTCAGATGACACCTGCATTCAATTCTTGTCCCTGATTTATTCTGTCGTCTTGAAGAAACGAGTTAAATGCTCTCTGCCTCACCTCAGTTCTTCCTTCTGCAAAATGGAGTTACTAATCCTTAACTCCAGGTACGGTCTTTCACCAGCTGTTGCAAAAAAGTGCTACATAATTAGCTGATATTACTACTAGGTCTTAATAATTCTTTTGTCTTATGTGTTCTTTTATAATTTTAGATGGACTTTGGCAACTGTGCACAAAAAAGGTCTATTTCCTTGACCTAGTTCAGCCTCAGAGTAACTGGTTTACACCTCATACCTACCTCTAGAGTTTAATTTCAACATAAACTATCTCTGATACAACTGTACTTCCTTCATTAATAAAGGATATCAGCAAATGCATGGAAAAAAATGTTTGTTTTATACATAAGGCTATCATGTTTCTAGCAAGTTTTCCTATGATCAGGAACAAAGAAGCTGTAAAAAGTGGACAGATATTAACAACTATGAACTCACTTTCCAAATCTGAACTCTACGCCAATGCACAAGAAGGGTTAAATTCTGAAGCCAAGGATCTTTGTGGTCTGCCCAGCTGCCCCTTCTCTTGGGGTAGAACGAGAACCCAGCAGACTATAAAAGCAGATCTGCTCAAGTTTCCCCAGGTATTTCTGCTAACATATAGTCTTAATCTGCGTCATTCGTAATATTTCAACTGGGGCACAGATGGGATCTATTGGCATGTACAAAAGTGCACCTATTGAGAAGAGAATTAAAATAGCAACAGATCTAGAAGCCATTTGGCATGCTGCTGGTCTATCCTGCAATACTGTAAAGGAAAGAAAACTGAAAAACATTCCTTTGTAAAGGAATTAAAGGAATATGATACAGAGGCATTAAAAAAAGTGAGAGCACATGATATTCCAAAGGAAGTAACATGAAATTATATCCCCAGCTGTGATAATATTAGTATAGTGACCCATGACTACATACCCAGCAAACTGGAAGTTGTGATCCTAATAATTATATAGAAAAAGGTGCTGAACCAGAAAAAAAAAAAA
>VZTL01019012.1:30130-40513 GCA_013400535.1 Scopus umbretta | reverse complement strand
AAAAAAAAAAAGGAGGAGAAGGGGAGATAAAGTACTTTAAAGCAAATCCAAACACAATATCTATCAACCGACCTGCTATTTGTTTCTGTCAGACCTGTCAGTCAGTGATTTTAGATGAGAGATTGGAAGCAATAGCATATGCGTCCACTGGTGGAAGCCACAAAATTATTATTCCAGAAAGTGCTATCTTGTGGGCAGGAGAGAATCAAGGGAAATGTTGTTGCTGAGACCCAAAAATGGAAATAAATGGGATGATTTTCAGTTACTCTGCATGCAATCTTCCATGACAAGAATGTTTGAAGCTGCTGAATGCTTAAAATGAGACAAACTAAAAGGAACAAAAATTGGCCCAAAGTTGGCCCAAATCTCACATGTCTTTTGGAAACCATAATTTATGCACATCTCTCTCACTTCAATCAGTTATTGGAGGCATGTAGGGGATGGGGGTCAGTGCAAGGGAAATTTAACTTCAAATAGCTGTGCGTTCCCTATATACCATCTCCTCTGTCCCCAGTGTAATTTATTGCATCTTCAAGAAATGATCTAATTTTTGCTTCCTGTAATTCCCTATCAAGCAGAACATTTCCATGCCATAACATATTCGAACAGGCACCACATATATCAGATCCTGGACACAAGACCAGTGTGTAATTCTTTTACCAGCTTTCTCAGTGCCCTATTACATAGGAAAATTTCTCAGGGACCTAGAACAATTCACCAGCAAACCAATTAAAGGAGTGTTATTTAAACTCCTAAATTCAGTATGCAAGATGAAAAGTACGCTAGTCATCTTCTCACTTCACCATATAGAAAGATACAAGAGCAATACCTGACACATTTCTTTATACAAAGATACTACAGATGTATTCCCACAAGTCAGAGTCAATGTATCCAGACGCTGTAGATAGTAGGTATCTGGGTACCAACTTTCTTTGTCTAAATAACTGGGAAGAATTTGTGCATAGCAGAAACCTGGCCTGGTGGACCACTTCTACGTTACAAATATTAAGTAAAGAATATTGGAATAATAGGTTTATGGTTCCTCCTCCGTGCCCTTCCCATACTCTCAGGATAAAGAAAAGTTTCCTTCTTTCTGTCCCCTTGCATATATGGAGAGAAATCCTGGTTCCTTAAAATCTTTGCCAGAACCGTTCAATTCTGCAGACCTGGCTTTTACACTAGGAGTATCACTCTACTCTAGTCCCACTGGGAGGTTTTGTTGAAGTCTACAATCAGGGGTACTGTGATTTTTAAATTAAAAGTCAGAAGGTTCATTTACATATATTTGTTTTGCCAACCGCTAATCAAATACTGAAACTAAGCACAGCAAAACAAACTTGGTACTTGTGGATACTATGTCCATTCTTTATGTAGTGTACTGTGTACTGTGTCCTGAGCAGGAAAGAATTTCTGCTCTGGGAGAAGTCCTGATAAAAGCAATATTAACAACTACAAGATAAATTATTATGCAATAGGTGGTTATTTTATACCCTTAAATCTCTCCTGAGGGCAGCATTTCCTCAAAGGTGTTGTGGTTTAACCCAGCAGGCAGCTAAACACCACACAGCTGTTCGCTTACTTTCCCCCTCCCCAGTGGGATGGGGAAGAGAATCGGAAAGAAAAAAAAAGTAATATTAGTGTGTTGAGATAAAGACAGTTTAATAGAACAGCAAAGGAAAGGATAATAATAACTACAACAATATACAAAACAATTGATGCACAGGGCAACTGCTCACCACCTGCTGACCAATGCCCAGCCAGTCCCCGAGCAGCGATTGCTGCCCCCCAGCCAGCTCCCCCCAGTTTATATACTGAGCATGATGCCATATGGTATGGAATAGCCCTTGGGCCAGTTGGGGTCAGCTGTCCTGCCTATGCTCCCTCCCAGCTTCTTGTGCCCCTGGCAGAGCATGGGAAGATGCAAAGCCCTTGACTAGTGTAAGCACTGCTTAGCAACAACTAAAAACATCAGCATGTTATCAGCTTTATGCTCATACTAAATCCATAACACAGCACAATACCAGCTACTAGGAAGAAAATTAACTCTATCCCAGCTGAAACCAGGACAAAAGGAAAGAAGAGGGAGTACAGATCAGTTACTGCCAAGGTGGCAAGGAATTCACACGTGACTTCAAGGCACAAGGGCAGAGGCAGGGGGAGGGACAGGGAGGACACCTGAGCCACCACCCAAGTGGTGAGAGAACCACATAAGGGAGACCCTGCAGAAAGAAAGGAGCAAGGGAGTTTTCTCAGTAACACACATCATTGAAGAAAAATATTTATGGAAGAGTCCACGGGAGCAGCAGTGGATGGATCAGCCATGTGCAGAAAGGGGGGTCCTATATCACATATGAAGAAATGGTCTAGGGTGCCTTGAAAGACTTGGAGTTCAGGAGAGCCTGAAGGGTCTTTTTAATTGTTATGTCCGAGAGAGGATTTAACCTCCATGGACCATTTGTCACCTCACTGAGAAGTACTGACTTCACATGTAGACTCACTGATTCCAGTAAGTTCATAATGACAACCTTTATACTTAAAATCTGTCAGTTACACAGGCATACAGTTTCGGGGATCAGACAGGACCTCTGTGATGTTCTCCTCCTGTATTATACAGTCATAGGGTTAACCTAAATTCCTGCATGAAGCAAAGCATAACATTTAGGGGGAAAAAACCCTTCAGTCTAAACTGCTACATTTCCATCAAGAGAGAACATCCTTACTGTTGCTGTAAAAAATGTTTCACTGTGAGCAAAACATACACAATGCAACCTTGAAAAAAAGGCTATTTAACTTCATTGTTCCATACTTCTTTGTTGATTAATTCCTGGGTCAAGTGTATTTATTTTTAATATATGCACACAAGATGGAAGTCATTTTAATGCATTTTAAATTACTCCTATTCTTAAGAAGGGCTAGAGGGATCTTGTAGAGGTAATTAAATTATAAGAACCAAGTGACAATGCTTGAGGGCATAATAGGAAACAATGTAAAAGAACTGCCACAATGCACAGCCAAAACAAAGCTACTCTATGGAATATGGTTTCTTTCAACTATGTTTATGTGCAGTCCACAGTATGGACTGAATGAACACAAAAGAAAACGCAACTCCGCTACCCTTAAAAAATACATTTTCAATAAGCCTATGTCCACCACCTGCTAACAAATATTTTTACTACTTTACAATTATTTCTGCCCACCTGCTTTAGGAATTAAAATGCATTTTTCATCACACTGAAGATGATCTCTAGGCCACTTGCCTGTCTGCAGCAAATTGAAGCTTGGGGCCTCTAAAGTTGTTTAAGTGGCAACTGCATATAAATCAAATGAATCAACACTACTAGCAGTTAAAGTATGTATAAGTAAAACCAAAGAAACTATCTTCCTGAAGGAGTCATTTTGACTTCCTTTTGGTACTGCACTACTTCTAGTCAAGCTCTGTATCAGTTCAAGGTAATGGAAAACTGTATAACCCTTTCTCCAGGTTATAGTTCTTTATACACCCTTGCAATTAACTTACTTTCCTGAGATTATCCTCAAAGATGAAATGCTATTGATAGAAATTTTTTGGGGTCCCATCATTCAGGCAAGCAAGAACAGAATCAGAAATGCTGGAGAACATATGATATTCATACAACAGACTACACATTAAAGCGTCTGAAGTGAAATGTAAAATACTACTTTCAGCCAAAATAATTATGTACTATTTCAAGCTTCTTAAAGAAACTTTTGACTGTTTGTTGCCACCACGAAGAAGAATAAGTCCTTCTTGGAAAGCTGAAGACCAAAGAAGGATGGACAGATTCTGATAAGTTCAGTAGAAAACCAAACAAGGAAAACAGAAGGCCAATGCTTCAATCTTGTTCATAAAACACTCACAAGAACCAATAACCAATGGAGACTCATTCACATATGTTCCCTCATGGCCCAAGATATGCATCTTACCTTCAAAAAAGCATCTTTCTCCTGCTTCCCAGTATGGTACGACAGACTTTAAACAGCCAATCTGGTCCAGTGCTATAAAAGAGAGATAGCAAGGCTACAGATTTCCAGAGACACTGACAAGGAAACTGCAGAAGCTGGATCAGCATCACTGCAGAATGATGTGCAAAAAAAGCATGCTCATTACAGAATAGGATAGTGACTCAGAAAATCCAGATTCTCTTTCTAGTTGTCTAACAGATTTTCAGTGAAACCATGAACAATTACCAGACATATCCCTACACCTCAGGCTCTCCCCAGTAAGATGGGAATAATACTCACCTACACCTTGTTCTCTGTAGAGGAAAATATCTATTAGCATGTTTGCTATGCAGATGACAGCCAGGCCAGATCTTGGCTTGGAATGCCTTTGTACTACCG
The DNA here is from genome assembly GCA_013400535.1 of Scopus umbretta. NCBI lineage: Eukaryota > Metazoa > Chordata > Aves > Pelecaniformes > Scopidae > Scopus > Scopus umbretta. The sequence continues at coordinate 36,154 of VZTL01019012.1, read as the reverse complement.
TAATATAATAACGTGCAAAAGATGTGTGAAGTTTCAAAATTAAATGGCTCTCACAGAGGATAACTGAAATAACACAGCAGCTATAAGGCAGAACAGTCTCCTTTATTAATTCAATTTTCTGCATAACAGCTCAAGTTGTCTGATACCATGCCATCTTTTTTAAAGTAGAATTGCAGTGCTACACAGATTGCAAATATATAGCAATATTCATGTTCTATGAACTCCTGCTGTCCACATGAAGACAGTAATCCAGTTGCTTCTGCAAATTCAGTAATCAGACCAAATGCATAAGGAGCAAGGTCTGTTGAAACGGTGCTCTGCCTGAATTAATTTTCCAATACACTGATTAGCTAGTTGAGTGCATAGTCAATAGTATGGTGACGAGTGTACTGTAAAATTGATGAAGACAGACTTCACTATTTTACTGCTTTTGTCATGGATATTGGGGAAAAAAGAGAATTTACATGAAGCTATTTGGTAAAACTAGACCCTCTGAATATTAAATGCATATAAAATGAGTTCATTTTCCTACTCTCATGTAGGTTTGTAGTGGCTGTTTGATAGGACAACCAGCTAAAGAATTGCTTATTTCCAAAAGCAAAAGAAACCCACAGATTGTTAAGAGCACTTGTGTAGATCTTACAGCCAAGCAGTAAAACTAATGCTACCAGGACCTATAGACCTTTTGTTTTAGCAAAATATGTTCTGTTTCAGTGAAAAGTGTTTTCAAGTCACTCTGTGACTCAGGATTCTGCCTAACTGAGAAGTAAATCAACCAGGGAGTAAATAGGTTTCTACCACTCTGGGCACTTTTTTACCTATACATGGAGCTGGTATTAGTCTGTGGTCTGTTCTCCTGAAGGAAGACATTTTTTTCACCTCTGTACTTGGCTCTTCATAAAACAGAACAGACATTCCTGACAATATACAAGTAGGAAAAACTCAGGTCTACATCTCACCCTGGAGTTCTTGATTGCCCATTTCTTACCACTACAATGGCATGAAAGTCTAAAGGATGACAGATACTATGAATACTTACAGGTATGTGATTTTAAATGAGTCTTCTTAGAAAAAAAAAATCATTTTTTAAGTAGATGAAATCACAGTAAGTGTGAGATTGCTGGCTGGGATTAGAAACCCAACAAGCTGAGCCCTGCTAGCAGCAAACTTTCCATGAATGGAAGGGTTGTTTGATTGGTTTGGTTTTGGTTTTTTTTTAACCCTGGTTTCTCATGAATAACCTAAAACAAAGAATAGCACCTTCTGTTATATTAGACTTTGTTTGCTTACCACATGTCATTTTATGTGGACACATTGGTGCCACATCAAAAAGTCTACAGGCTTGTGAAAGGAAGGTAGCCAGGTGTTTTTTGCTTGAAGCTATCTCCCATAGGCAAAGAATAAGGAGGGTGGCTGACAGGAGACCTTGGTAACAACCTTTCAAGTCTATGTTAAAGGGATTGAACTAATCCCTCCTGTGGATTTCCCTTTGCTGTGTGAAATTATGCAGTGGCAAGCAGATTCCAAATTTTATAATGCCCAGGATGTTAGTTAGCATTATACTCTTGCTACATTATATGCTTGGGTTGAAAAAAAGTGCCTTAATATGTACTTTAAAAAAACCCTAATCTATTTTCCAGGAACTGTATAGTAAATTGTACCTGCTTCACAAATTCTTTACTGTTTCTTTCTCTTCCATTGCAAGATTATTTTCCTAAATGTAATAGCTGAGATTTTAATGCAATTATTTTTTTCTTTATGATAACCAAAGACTCACTAATGTAAAAATGATACAGATCTTCCTTTTTATTGGGCAGTTAGTGGAAATTTTTATTACTTGCTCATCATTTCCAGTCCTAGCTTTTTTAACTGAATCATAGCACTATGAAGAAATGGGTCTAACTTTACCTATAAAGTTCCAGGATCCTTTAATTAAAACCCACTTTTCTGGCATCTGCTAGATATACAGGGCACATTTCAACCTTGGAAAACACAAAAGGATCAGGAAAGATCTCCCCACTGGTTGATTAATAAATGACTGGGACAACCACAAATGCAGAGGGGTTTTTCTGTCTTTCCACTTTAGAAGAAAGGAGAGAAGGAGAAAAGCAAAGATTTCACCACCCCTTTGAATTTCAACATTCTCCAGTGTCACAGGCTTCCTTGCTCTCTTGGTCCTTTTACTTCTGAATTTTAACAACTGCAGCGAAGATGGGGAATGAGGGGGTTCCATGGGCTGACCACTCATTAGGGTGGTATTCACCACCCCATGAGCTTCCCTGCATACTCAGGAGGCCTGGAGGCCTTCTGGGAGCTTTCTGAGACCTTAGAGATTTTCCCATTCTCTTTTCGCACGAAACTCAGACCATCTGCATTTTCACTAGAGAACATCAGTGACCATATCGTAGGTGCGAACATTACAGTCAGGACATTCACCCAAAACACAGAGAACAAGGTTCACCGCTGATCCAGCATAGACAAGGTGAGGACTCAAACTTGCTTGTCTCACATTTTATGCAATCATCTTGTCCATTGGAATACTGGATAGAGCAATAGTTACTGCTTTTATTTTTTTAATAGAAAATCTGAAATAAAGCTCAGAAACTTTTCTCATAAAAGTTTATTCAAAAATTGTATGATCTTGCAAAATAGCAATTTTCAACCAGAAGCCATTTCATCGATCACAGCAGAATTCCCACCCATGTGCCAGCAAAAGCTTACCTCTGCTTGCTAAGACAAGCCACTGCCTTCATGCAAAAATGCATAATGTTTCTCCATCAGTTCCTTCTCTCTTTGTGGTACTTACCAAAGGATGTAGGAGTAGAGGGGGAAGAACAGGAAAACTATAAATTTTACATGAGCTGATACATTCTAGCAAAATATGGGAAAACCGGTGTTCATTAACATATCCAAAAACTGTTTAAATAAACTCTTATTAAAGATGCATCAAATTCTGGACAACATCTATCTAGCACATTTGGCATATTTTTTTTATTCTTGGATTATCATACACACGGCAAGACTCTTCCATTCATGTCAAAATCAGTGTTATCTTTGACCAGCTTTCCCATCCCAAATGGAAACCACCATCACCTTAAAAATCTGATTAGAATTGGGTTCTCTTTAAGTCACAAAACTGACGGCAGATATTATAAAATAAATTTGGAAAACTGTGATTTTTGTACTTCCTTAAGAATGTTGCAATTATTCCAGATCTGAATTAATTGATTTAATATTCTATTACAAGTGCAATGGTAACTATCTGATGTAATTCAACACTCTGAGTATAGTACACTTGGAATATTTTCCCAGTTCTCCCAACTCATAGTGGAACCTTGGGTAATATATCTGTACTCCTTGTGTTTGCCAAAGTGGTAACTAGCACTTGTAAGCATCTTTGAAAAGAAAAATTGCAATTCTTAAAAGAATACGTAGCAGCAGAGATTATAGCTATCTTCCACCTTACATTCAATAAAAATTAACTTCAAAGTATAGCCCCTGTATGACTGTGGACTTTATTTACTCCAATACAAATTTCCAAGACAAAAATTAAAGAATCTCTAATGTCTTTTTTTGGAAGTTGGTAATAGAAGAGATGCTGTGATTACAGTCCAGGAACAGATTTGTTTAAGCAGTAATATTTGATGACATCAGAAACCAATTAAGCAAAATCGACTGATAAAACATGCTTACATATCATTTACACTTGCAGGTAAAAAAAATAACTTGTATCTCAACCCATATGAAGAGATTTCAAGTCACAGAGGCCTGTCTATCAAGTTTTAACTATTTTAAATCTTATCTCTATCTATCATTCTCCCTTTCAACTAATGAATAACTCATTGTTTCATCAAAGATTTTAGAGTATAGCATTTGGATTTTAATCACTCATACTTTGCTGACTGGAAGTTTTTATTCACTCATGCAAAATTAATAACCTCTGTGGACTTAGAAAAACACATTTAAATTAAATAAAACTTACAATCAAAATAGTCTTGCTGGTTTAAACACTTGATTTAAACTAAATAAAATAATTGGCCAACTGTTGAGCACTCTGGGACTTTGTTAGTTTAAAACATGTTTTACAGAGAAAAAAAATCTTGTTACATTGCTCAAAATCTGAATACAACTGTTCCAAACCTTGGAGAATATTCAATAGGTGTAAGGGCAGCAGCATCTGGCATAAGAACACAGTTTTTAGTGCATATACTATGTACCATTTCTTAGCATTCTCAGAACTCAAAAAAAAAAAAAAAATCTTTATTCTATTATCCCCATTTCACAGATGTAGAAAGAAATGAGGCATAGAAAGATCTGAGACACCAAATCTACAACGGATCTGGGAATATCCATTCTGTAGACATGTGTCTTGACCAAAGGCTCACCACTGCCAGTATATTTCAACCCATGAAATGGAATAAAACATGAAATGAACATAATCATCTTTACATAGGCACTACCAGGATTTTTAGAACTAGAAGAAGAAAATACTTTATATTTCTCAGCTAACAAGCATCCTGTAGATTAAAGATGAACAGTCTATCAAATCTATCAAGTTTTAACTATTCTAAATCTAATCTCTTCCTATCTTTCTCCCTCTTCAACTAAAGAATAACTCAACTGTTTCAGTGACGATTTTACAGAATGCAGCACTTGGATTTCAGACACTCATATTTTCCTGAGTACAAAATTTAGCACTCTACCCCATGACAGGCACTGGAGAGGAAAAATGAGTCAGTATGCCTAGTGTATCCTTCTGTTGCTGTGACATCCTATACATAAACCATAAGTTTCTGCTGTTTGCTAGGGAGGCACCATTACATCCAGTGCAGATAACATTCTACCGCCCAAGGCAGAGTTTTGGGAAGTCATGGCACCCTGTACAATCCAGCTTTTAGTTTTTTTCCTATGCATGGATGGGCTTGATGTTTGCAAACGGTGGACGATGCTTAAAGAATATTTAACTTTGAAACATACTGAGCCTACGAATGAGAATGTTTAGCAACATCTCTTATTACTTAATCAAGAAGGGACTTCTCTTTTAATACAGAAGAGACTTCTCTGCTGTTCAGAAAATTGTAATATCTGTCTCAGTTTTCTCCTCTGAAATGAAGATGACGATTCTTGCCTGCAACTACTGGGAGTATAATGGGATACTTCTGAAGCCCTTAATAAAAAATGGCACTACTAGCTTCTGCAGAACTACTTGAATACATAAAACTGTGAAAACTGGTGGAAACAGGATAAATTTTGTTCACCACAACTTACATAAGACTAAGTCAGCTGAGCTGACATGTCCTTGCATGCACACACTCTGTATTGGAAGGAATTTCTAATGTCCACAAAGTATCTGAAATTTACGTTGCTTTCCACATTAACCAAATTAAACTCTAGGCTAAGCAAAATTTCTCTGCTAGACCAAATGAAACTGCATTCTTTCATTTTTGTATGAAATTTACTCTACAATATGGAATAGTATTGTGCATGTAGTATTCTGATAAAACATGCCAGCACTAGTTTTAATTAATTTAATTTTAATTTAAATAAATAAAGATAATCCACAGAAGCCCTAAATCTGATATCATAATGGTAGAAATCAGAAGTTATTCTCTCAAGTCAGGGAGCTGGTGCAAAACCAACATAGACTAGATCAAAATAAGGACCACCAGATGTTCATTATCATAGAGAGGTTTATGAAACACAGTCCAAACTAACCTAAACTAATACCGATTCTAAGTATCGGGCAGTGCTATAACTTTTCCATATTTATAAATCTATTCAGAACTGGGTATAATTTTTAGATGAGTACCCAAGTGAGGAACCATATCTTAGTGAAATAAAGCAAATACAGCAAACTGTAATGTAAAGTGGTAGCCACCTGCCTGCCTGTTGAGAAATTATAAATCATAATACTTAAAAGTAAAATTAATTCCTTTACAGATGGTAACTTCTTCCAATAAATGAGTGGGAAAGTTGAGATCTTGAGAGTCTATGCCTAAAAGCAAAATGAGATAAATCCCCTTC
>VZTL01019012.1:0-30106 GCA_013400535.1 Scopus umbretta | reverse complement strand
CCCCTTCATCTGTTCCTGTACTGTGATAGGAAATACACAGGTATGAGTTTGGGTCAAGGCAGCCTTGCATCGTTACAAATGTACAGGTTTCCCCAGGTGGGCAGACACTTTTAGTGCTATCTTGTAAGAACATATATTATTACAGATGTTCTTTTCACCCTTCTAAGTTGACATTTCAGAGCATTTAATAAATCAAGCTGTAAACACAATGTCATTCCAGCCAGAAGTCATTCTTATCATTATTTCCACACTAAAAATTTTTGGTGAATATGTATTTTCATTAGTTAGGAAAAGCTGCCAACAGTTGTGAGGGAAATGAAGTAAGGATACCTGAATGAGACATTTGCTGATTAAATCAATGTAAGAAACTGTTCTGGTGGCTGGAGATTCTTGTGCTGAAGTAGAAAGTAAACCGCTTCAGACTGCAGGAGTTCTGGAAAGCTGGCACTATCCAATAACTTGTGCAAATGTGAACATTTAACCTGCTGTTCCTAAAACTGACTCCAAGATTCATGCAGAGCAGAGTTGTCAAGTGACCACTGATGACATTAAACACTTCTTTTCAAAAGAACATTGCTGCTATGGGTAGATAAAAGAAACAGCAAGCCTGCAATAGCATCATCCAGCATCTCTCAGCAGTAGTAAATTTCAGTTACAGTGTCACTGCAGCTCCTGATTACTGGTAGTATGCTTTACACATGGCTTCAGTAACTAAGTTGTCTTTCTCTTGTGTATTTGCTTCAGTGAACCACAAAAACAAATAGGCTAGAAATTATAGAACACTAAAATGCAACGAACTTGCTTTCATTTAAATCAATAAGAACAGATAGCTTAGTGGTACTTGGTAATACAAAGCCTCAATTCCAGCTTCTTAATTTTAGTTTTTCACAGTAAAAGATGAAAACAAAAACCTTAATGTAAATTAAATTTTCATGTTTAACAAAACAACTGATGACCATTTTGTTATGTTTGGTTGGATTTTCCTGTGCCTAGTAAGGTCCTAGGTTAAAACAGGTCCTCTTTTCCTCCACTGGCTTCTCTGTTGTTTAATGAGGGACCAGTTGCAGCCTTCCCCCAGCTCAGACAGCATCTCTTTCTTCTATCCAAGATCACATTTTCACAGAACTTGTAGGGACTTAGTATCTTTGAAACACCTCCACTACTGTCAGGTTAGGTTGAAGCTGAGAAATGGGATCATAGTTTTTTTGGTAAGGAAGAAAGACAAATAAACAGTATGACCAATATTTCCGTATGAGAGCTTTGTACTGAACATTTCTTAGACCACTTGTTCACATTACAAACACACTCAATTTCTCCCAAGTACTTCTTCTCAATATCCAGATAAACTCAGTTCCTTTGTTATCAGATTTTTTTACTCACATGCCTTAAAGAGTGTTCCCATCTGGCATCATCCTCAGATTCCTCATTTAAATGGGAATATGTACACCTACAATAAATGTTGACAGCACCTGTAGTAAGATGAATACTCTCCCCTAACTGCAAGAACCTGAAACTATTACAGAAATCATTTTCTGAGAATTCTGAGTAAAATTTCATAATCTGTAAATCAAATGGCTATTTTTTATCTGCTATTTTTTATCAATTATTTTGATTTTGAGGCTTGCTTTTTCAGTCAAGTAACAATTCAAATCAAGCCAACACTGAATGTACCGAAGAAGTGTTTCAGTATTGGGAATGTGCTTTTCATGTGTATCTCCCACTTTCCACACATATCATACCTCAGTTCGTACAACAGATTGGTCTCAGAGTGCACTTGGATCCTTTCCAGTTGAACTAAATGAGGAGACAGAAGTCTAGGAGTGCACCTAGGGCACTCTCACCCATGGAACAGGCTTGAGTTAATTCGATCTAAGACTGCTGAAATGTGGATAACGTAATTGTCAGCTCCTTAAGATCAATTCTTCTGCTCTGTAGACCTTCTCCTATTGCATCGCTTTACTTGTTGCTGTAGACCATCCCAATCACACAGAGTAATACTCCGGACAGAACTACAGGCAAACAACTTCAGACAGTTGACCTTAATTTGTGATTAGAAAACTTTCTGTCTAGGCAGGAAACGAACCTTTTCAGTGATCCACTGTCATAGGTACCTCTGCCAGGAACAGTTTATCAGAAACACATTGAGCATTCTCTTTAATCACTCACAGAAGGCTGCAAGGGCTCTTTCATGGAATACAATGGATCTTGGATCCAGGCTTTAAAAGTCAAGGGCACACAAGCATCTGCTTGTGCATACAAAGTTCTCTGTGGACCTGACGATTTGGCCATACAATCACACTTATGACTTCTCTAACAAATTCAATGCTGCTACCATAAAACATTTTTGATTAGTAGGACTAGACATTTCAGCCCACAGACAGAGGGATCTATTACAATTAGGCAGGGGTAAATTATTAGCATTTCATATTCTGAAAGCAATCTTCACACAATGCTGTTTTAGCTCTCACTACAATCTTTTCCACAGGCATGAGATATTGGCATTTTAATGCCTAATAAATTCTGTGAAATATAGCACTGTTCTGCAATATGCAAGCTTCAGACAGTTGATGTATTTAGACTTCCATGTGTTTCCCACCCGTCTGCCCGATTGCACAGAAATGGGAGTGGAATACCAACCAACCCAGATAACTGAAGACACTTTGAGTCTTACAACACACTGCCAAATGCTCAGAATACCTTCACAGTTTGATCACTCTGCCTTACACGGTGCATGACAACAGAACAGTTGCCCCCTCAGGCAGCCAGTACAGTATGAACACACTATCAAAGCAAGGATTATTATGTGAGCTCCTCAAGCACAAAGCCATGCCCACTGCAGAATGCTGCTGTGTTCTTTAGATACTGCTGTTAGGATTCTGCACTATCATGGATGTCAGCAAAGCTATCTGAGGTGCAAATAAATTTAGGGTCTGGCCTTAGTCACCTTATTTCCTTGCAAATAATTTATCTTATATCTGTGTACTTACTTCTACTTACACAGACAGGATGAATTTTAAAAATCTACATTTAATCCATGCAAAAGCATCCCCTAAGGTCCACGAATACTTGGGAGAACGTTTTACAGCTCTCTACAACTTTAGCTTTAATGTTAAAACAAGATTGATGCTGCACGCCTCCTTGCAAAACAGCAGCATCAGCCAAATATGCAAAAATGCTCGCTTATGGAAAATGCAATAATTTTTAATGCAATTTCTAGCCATCACCAATTTCTTCTGCAGTCCCCAGTAATATGGAATATGAAGCCTTTTCTTGATATTACTGCAGATCTTTCCTTACATAAACTCTTTTCATCTGTCACTGGTGAAAAATTCACAAGCAGGAGAAGATAATGCAAATACTAAAGTGCTGTCAGTTAAAATGTTTGAGAGTGTATGCTTCAGGATGATGAAAAAGCCCCTTTTGTATTGAAACTTAAGTGGTAATGTTCTAACTGGAACAAGAACAATATTTTTAATCCGTGCTTGAAAGATCAAATTAAATCTGCTGCAGTCAACCTTGGTAGGGCTGTATCTATCAGAGACGACTTTTTTTTTATGAGAAAGCTACAAGTCCAAAGCTACTGGATACTCATTTGTCTGGTTTTCCGTAGTCATTCAGGGAGTTAGAGCAATCATTTCTAGCTCAAAAGAACATCCCAAAATACCAAGCGATCAAGAGAAAAAAAGATCTCGATACACATTCCATGATTTTCTTGAATAGAGTCAGGTCTTAAGAACAGAATTTCAAACACAAGCTAGTCACAAGTTCACAGTACTTTTATGATAAAGTATCAGTGCATTATCTTACATCTTTCAGTTAGTTACAGCAACATCACTGCAGTATTTCTGGCGCCATGGTTGTTTCCACTACAAATTCCCTATTTTACAGGCATTAAAACTCAAGTATTTGGAATCTCATAAGCTTGAAACATTCTACAAACTGCCGACTCAAAGGCAATATATATTTTTCCTTCCCCAAAAATTTAATTTAAATTGGTTCCACTATTTTTCTTTACAGAATCTAGAGAAGGGCATGAAATGAACATTTCACAGCTACTAAGAAAATAGGTGTTCTCAGAGAAGCCAAAGAAATCACAGCACTTAGTTCACCGTCTGCTAGTTGTTTACTGCAATCTGCTTTTATATACACTAGCAAAAACATGAAATATGTATTATTTTGCTTTACACAATTATTGAACATTTATATTAAACATCATTCCAATTTCCTGAGATAGTAAAAAGAGGTATTTGAATTCTAACATTTTTATGCATCTTCAATATTTGTAAAGTGTCTGCTGAATACAAGGGCAAATATACCAATAATTCAAATGACTTAAGAAAAGTGTGAAAAAATGCAGAACTATAATACACATCACAAATTGAGATGATCACAGCAGCCTGGTGTTCAAACCCCTCTGAATTTAACACCCAGCTCCCTGAAAATCCTCAGTCAACAATGCTAGGGAAGACCACATGAAAAGTCAAGGGCCAAAAAGAGAGAGACAGAACAAAAAAGAATTAACAATGTAAGAATAATCAGAAAGCAGGACCTGATTCAAAAAGAGTGAGCTAGCCCCAAAGAGGATACAGAGAACCCAATAGAGGCCAAGACGACCGATCTCTCAGTTACTGTAGAAGTTTCTCTCCATTCTTGTTATTCCTGAAATTATAAGATCAATATTTTCCTCATCAGTTCCAAGCAACAAAGATTATTCATGCTGTGGAGAGACAAAAGAATTTTTTTTTTTCTGCTGGTATTTAAAGAAACTGGGGAAAATATACAAAATGCCTGATCCATTGACTAGTCAAGTCAATAGGAGGACTTCCATTTGAGGTCCAAAGTGGCTTGCTACTTCGGATGTGCAACGTGAGTTTTGCCATGTCTAGACAGATAATCTATTTTTCAGATTACAACTATCATGTGTTTTCACATCACCCTTACCAGCTGCAACAGGGAAAACCTGAACAGTATCATAATAGATATATATACACCATTTCTTTACCTCTTTTCATTCTTCCCGTTGCTCAAATACAGAAATCCAAATGTCCTTAGCATGCCCAGTACTTGATGAAAGGGATTTTAAAGCAATAAAAAAAAGTTTATTAGAGGTACCTTACCTCTTGATATAGCCAAGTTATTCTCATTCCTTTGAAAAGAAATGCTATGACTAAGACATTGTTTGCAACATCATAATGGAAACCCATCGCTTAGATCTTAACTCTCTGACACATGCAGAGTGTCAAACAATGGAACACACTGAATTTGCGAACAGCATTAGTCATCCTTTCCTCTGATTCTGCTTTTTCTAGCAAAACCTTTTTAACGCAGAAGTTGTCCCTCAGTTCCCTTAGAAGATAATCAAATCATTAAAATTCTCTTTCAAAATTCCAGTCTCATTATATTCATACATGATATTTCTCTCTTTGGACCATTTCTAAATCCAACGTCATTAATACCGCAAACTGATTACTAGAATGTCTAAAAGCATGTGGAGAGTTATTTTTGTAGCTTGAAGAATAGGACCACATTTCAGAAAAAAACTGCAAGCATTTCACTGAAATAGCATTTGTCATCATCAAAATATGAAACTTCAGAGGGTGCACTATGTATAAAGAGCAGCACAAGAACACTGCACTGAAAAATTAATGAAAGTGTAACAGATTGTTTTATTTCTAATTAGTAACTGTGGTTGACTGGGACAGGAATGTTCCACTGAAGATTCACTACAGGGAATTCTGCTACATTGCTTTTCCTGGAAATATTTCTATGATCAAGCATGCAATACCCTGGACATTAATAGAACAGGAAAAGAGAAAAGAAAGGGGAAGTTTCAGTGGCTCTTCACACAAAAGGCTGACATAAGTCCTGAAAAAAAACCACAGGCCTGCTTGGGTTATTAAATCATTGCTTGGTGAAAGTGCAGTATTATAAATGTTATGAAGCCCAGGGAATATAGTCATTCAGTTCAGATTTAACTAATTTTCTCTGCATTCTATGGGAAACAATGCTTGATACAGACTGTTAATATGTTTTATTGAAGGTTTTGCCCTGGGACTTCAGCTAAGGTAAATTCACTAAAAGGAAGGAAAAGGGATTCTAACTCCTCTAGCCAAGACCTATAGATAAGACAGTTTGCCAAAAAAAAGCTATGCCATCCAGCAGCAGATGGCATAATGGAGTGGAGTAATCTAACTTTGGAAGCATACAGTGTAGATGACTGCATCTGGGCCAGTCATTCAAGTCTTCCTTTCTGTGACATGGAGAGGCACAATTCATCAGACCTGACCCAGCCATCCTAGGACAAGGATGAGATATGTGCCATGCCAAGGCCTATAGTAGCTAGCTAAAATAGAAAAGTATTCTTCAGTATATGCAGATTTACACCATCGCTGGTGTCCACAAAAAAGAAATCACATCACTCTGCGAGCTGCAAAGAGGCTTCCTGTAATGTTTTTACAAACAGCCCTATACAGTATATCCATAGCTGCTTCTTATCTCATTGTACCCTGAGGGTCTAAAAAAAGCCAATGAAAGTTGCTGAAAAATGCCCGTTGGTTTCTGAAATAACAGGATGCAGCTCTTAATCATCAGTTCTGGAGCATGATGAAGGACAACCTGCACACAGAGATGTCACAGCTATCAGCTAGCATCTTCCTCCCCTCAAGATACTCTTCAGCAGAGAAAGAAACCAGTTTGCATTTATCTAGTTCTTCCAAGGATATCAATGCATGACTTTACAAAGGAAAAGTAAACTACAGAGCTAAGTTAAGATGTAGGTACCTAGCAAATCAATAGCAGAGTCAGAAATCTAACTCATGAGAAATATGTCATTTCCTTTCCCATGACCACCAATTTATAACAGCATAGGTAGTTGCAGAATAGTTTCTGAAACTACATGAAAATATGTGTTGTGAGCTTGTAGAATTTAGATACATGAATCAAAAAATTGTGCTTGTCTTCCTACTTCTGCCTCTAACTCTGGGTTACATTATATTCCCCCCCTTCCATATTTTTTTTCTCTGTCTGCAAGATGGTGACTTCCTTCCCCCACCATCTATAACACTGTTTAATTTACAACTGTAAAGTGCTTTGAGACCCTTGCATGAAAGCATAGGGAAACATAAAATACTCTTGTTTCTAAGCTTATCATTACTATGAAACAAAATAGCTATTTTGAAGCCACACTGGGAACGTATTATTTTAATTTGGACTGCTTTGATATTGTGTTGTGTTTCCATTTTAGCGTCTTTATGGGATTCACCATATTCTCTATTTATAAGGCTATGCTTTCAGGTTAGTAGCAACATGAGATAACAGGCTTCTTACAGTTATTGTGGAGAAAGGAAAGGATTAAATCTGGCTGCTCATTTTATATCTCAGCAAGGATGGAGAAAGCAAAGAAAACAAAATTGCAAGGCTCTTCTGTTCTTTCTGTGGAGAGATGCTTGTTACGGAAAAGCAGTTTCTGGGTGCTCATCTCCACTAAATTGAAGCCATATCATTGCAGCCTCCATTTTAATTCCTAAGAAGGGCAAAATAAGAGAGAGGTTAGCAAAATGAGAACTTAAACTTAGTCAAATATTTCCTTTGGTTTTGAGGCCAAGAAGTTTCTGAAGTTTATTTCTCTTTCTTTCACTGAAGAGAATTTAGAGCTCAGACACACTGACTGGAATGGAAGAGTAATCAGTCAGAAAGAACAAATAAATTTTGTGTCTGCCTCTGTTAGTGGGGAAAATAATTGAAAGCATGACTGCTTATGCGGTTCCTCTACAACTTCAAAAGTGTACAAAATCACAGAAAAGGGAATGCCATCTGTTTGTTGTTAGGGTCATGTCTTTTATTTTCCTACTTATACTCCCACTGAAAGCAATGAGAAGTTTTCAATCCTCCATAATGAAAATGACATAACTTTATTTTCTCTCCTATATTCCTCTCCTCCTAAGTTTAAGTCTTTGTTAACAAGCACGTTTGAACATTATCTATAAAATAGAACAAAAGTGGCAAAAAATGGTCACCACCTTGTAAGAGAAGGAATGTGACCAGTGGACCTCCCTCAGGTCTGAATGTTTGCATCGAGAAGATTATTAAAAGCAAAGCCACTGCAATAACAGAGAATGCGCCCTTGGCATAATGAAAGCAAGATGTAAAAATGCGTTGGTGAGAAGGGCAGCTTTGAAGCAGCTGCAGCCCAAGCTCTATAACAATATCCGAAGGAGGATATGCTGGTAATGGAAGTGTGCCTTGTCTAACTTGAACTATTCATCTCAAGGGGCGATTTACAAGGTGATAAAAGGTTCCAAGCTGCAAAAGGTACTTCAGGCAGTTAAAAAGCAGCTTTTTATGATCATTTCTTCTGTACAGTACACGTTGTTTCATTAATCAAATGCTTATTCTATTAAAACACCAACTCTTTTAGCTGGTGGGACAACAAGTTTTACTACCATGAAATGGCATTAAAAGCCACAGACTTCCCAGCTAAGCCTTTGTAATGATTCTAACAGCCCAAGTGTGGCTGTCTCCAGCAGGATACCTGAATGGCATGTCTGCCCTGCTTCGCTCCTTAGCAAGTTTCTTGGTGTGCTTCAGTTCTCAAGGCCACATTGCCCTTTCCAAGCAAGAAAGCTTGCAGGGCACACGTGTACTCCCTAAACCAGAGCAAAACAGGCAGCTCACATCAAATCTGACTCTGTCAGCATTAAATTGCTCATTAAATGAGCATTAAAAGCCAAGCACGGCTGTGGCAAAGGGAAAGCTTCCACTCACAAAGACGACCATTGCAATCCTTTAAAAATATCAGCTTTCTCATCTCCTAGAGGCCCAAAATCCAATACTCACAAGGAAAGCTCTAAATCTGGGGAGCTGGTGTGTGAACGAAAATAAATAAATAAACATGTAAAAAAAATTTTGTCAACTCTCTTTTTCGTTCTTGAAAGAGCCTTCACAAATCAAGGGTGCCACAGACCATTGGCTAGGACACTCCATTGGTTTTCTGCTCCCTAAATCATCAGATTATTAAAGAAAGGAAAGCAATTCTTCATTTTGTAAATGTAGCCCCAAAATTGAAAGCATTTAGATTCCTACACCCTTTTCCACCAAAGAAATCATTAAGTGTAACTCAGGCAAACAAAACTGCAGTACAGTCTGTCAATCATATTCATAAACTTTTCAGTTGACTTAGGCATGCAAAATATCCTCTATGTTAAACAGGGAAGTAGAACAAAACAACAAATACTTGGAGTCCACACAGTTGAACTTAAAGAGTGGGAGGGAGGGGATGGGGAAAAGACCTGGCTGTTTATTTGCACAGCAACCACAGTGACCAACAGGCAATTTAAACTTGCATTTTAATGAACTTAAAATGTTAAAATAGCAACTATATGAATAAAGGAGAAAATATGAATCACGATAATACAGCAGCTGCCAGGGACTTAAAAGTCTAAATCCTCATGGAAGTAACTTTAAACAAAATCAGTGTAGATACATTATAAAATACACGCTGGTAAAGTAATTTAAATTTACCCATTACCCATTGCATGTTTCAGAGGTACTGCTGAAGTTCAGGTTGTTTTGCTAAAATGTATAACCAAAATCCTGTAAATGCTTATGCAGGTTAAAAATAAGTCAAAATAAATACGTTTCAGAAAAAATATCATAATAGCATTGATAATATACAAAGGAATGTATGTCAGATATTTAAATATTCCAATACGTTAAGTACCAAATCAACATCCTAACACAAGACAGATTTATCTATTTAGATAAACAAAAGCAGTGACAAATATTTTCTTGTTATTCTGTGAAGTGGTAGTTTCAATATCAGTACAGAACAATCATGTCTTATTACAAGTTCAAATCCACCTGTAGCAGGTGGATTAACTACAACATTTCAACCAAAACTTTGTGGGAAAGCTACACTTACTATTACCTTACCTAGCTTTGGAGAATCTTTTTGAAGTTTGTAAATTACTATTTTGCACTGTTGTCTGACAATATTGCAGGAGACTTGCATTAAAACATGCCATTTATCTCTCTGTGTACCTTGCATAATTTGCGTGTGAAAGCAATCTGTGTCACAGTAAGAGGCAAGGTGTCATAACTGATGCTCAGGATTCAAGAGGATTAACATACCACAGGAAGGTGGTTAGGAGGGAATTCTTTCAAAAGCACAGCTAGTGGCTGAAAAGAAGGCTATACTGTTTTAATACAAAGTGATACAACTCTAGAGGTACTTGGCCAGATACAGGGTGCAGAGCCTGACCCAGATAAGCCTTGATGAAATTAACTGTCTACTGCATTATAGTACTCATCAAAACGACTAGTGAGCAGGCCAGTCTTCCTGCCCGCACAACACACCCCACCTCACCTTTTAGTCAATGAGCAGTTGTCCAAGCCATTTTGGGCAGTAGCTCGCTTCTCTCAGCCCAGTCAGCACACTGCAGCTATCCTTAAGGCTGCAGTCTTTCACTGCCAGCTACACTTCCTCCTGATTTCTCTACAATGTAGTACAGTGGAAATTCTCACCAGCTCTCCCCGTAGCCAGGTACACAACCTTGGACATCTGAGATAGAGCACAGAGCTTTCTGCACATTCTCCTTGAGACCCAAAAAATGACAGATGCACTCAGGAGCACAAGGAAGAAGTTGTTCATTTCTGGCCATGTTTCAAACCACAAGTCACTCTCAATTTTTTGGAAAGCAGAATAGAAAACACCAGTAGATCACTTTCACCTCACTGAACACTAACTTTTACCTCAGGCAGGCTTTCCTCTTACTGCTCACATTCTTGCAAGGAACTCCAGAAGTTTTACTACTCCATGCACCATGTGTATTCAGTTGACTGTCAAATGTTCTAGCTAGACTTCTCCTGGACAAGGTTCATTACACCTTAGGAAACATGGAGAGAGTTTGAAGTCTCTCCTCACCTCTCAGATCACTGGCCACAGGTGCCTCCACTTTCCAAATCACTTTTGCAGAGGTACAACAGAAGCAGTAAGCATAGTCACTAGGAGCTCCAGCAGAAGTCCTCTCAAATAAAGTCCTAGAACCACAGCAAAGCTATCTCACCTCTCCTGGCTTTGGGGAATCATTGAGTAGCTTCAATAAATACCATCTGTCCTGGTTTCAGCTTAATTCAGAGTTAATTTTCTTCCTAGTAGCTGCTATAGCGCTGTGTTTTGGATTTAGTATGAGAACAATGCTGATAACACGCTGATGTTTTAGTTGTTCCTAAGTAGTGCTGACACTAGTCAAGGACTTTTCAGCTTCCCATGCCCTGCCAGGGGCACAAGAAGCTGGGAGGGAGCGCAGCCAGGACAGCTGACCCCAACTGGCCACAGGGCTATTCCATACCATAGGGCGTCACGCTCAGTATAGAAACTGGGGGAGCTGGCTGGGGGGCAGTGATCGCTGCTCGGGGACTGGCTGGGCATCGGTCGGCGGGTGGTGAGCTATTGCATTGTGCATCACCTGTTTTGTAGATTCTTTTATCATTACCATTATTACTATTTTCTCTTTCTCTGCTGTCCTATTAAACTGCCTTTATCTCAACCCACAGGTTTTAGGTTGGGTTTTTTTCAGTTCTCTCCCCCATCCCACTGGGGCAGGGGGAGGGTGAGCGAGCGGCTGTGTGGTGCTTAGTTGCTGATTGGGGTTAAACCACAACACCATCACTGAAAAGTCTAGGAAGAAGAATGGAAGAACATTCAATCAAATAATGTCAGTACCTACTTTGCAAGGACAAGAGAGGCAATTTAAGTTCATATGTCTGGATCCTTCAAGCATATTAGTCACATAGCACTTTCAGAAAGTTTGAACACTATAGCTGCTCCTTGAACCTTGGATTTCAAAAGGTAGATACCCACTTTGGAAATGTCACCTAAAATATTCCCCTTACTCTACATGGTTTATTCTTGGGAAAAGTCTATAAGGTTGCTAAGGTTGCTATCTGAAAGCAGCTGTTCTATATTATTTGTAAAAGTAAATAAATAAATAAATAAACCCTTTCTTAAACAAAATTTGGTATTTTCTTCTTGTGCTGTCCTGAGAAATAATTCATAATAACAACTTAGCAGCAGAATTTTTTCACATATTTCTTCTTGATCGATTATTAGGAAAGAAGACAGAGTCAAAACGCAAGATCTAGCCCAGTTTCTTCTAACCCTTACTGTATATGCCTTTGCCTGCACAAGGTATTGGTTGCAGTGATCTGGAAGGAGCTGACTGTTTATATTCATGTTTAAAATCAATTTTAGCATGAAATACATGAGATCAGCCAAAGAAAACGTTTAGCAGGATTAAAACAATCATTTACATTTATGTTTCGCCAATCTGTTAACGGCGGTACTAACTAAACGTTAAAAAAGCCTCTTATTTCTGCAGAGTCAACAGCGCTCTGCTTTCCCAGGAATACTTTAGAGCCATAAATTGTGCCTTGTTTTTGCCCAGGTACACAAATGGCAAAAGACTACTGCATAGCAAATTACAGACTCATCATTGCTTTCAATTTGTCTTCTACTCTTATACTGCCAGTACCTCAAGCGGCAAAGTCGACACAAGCCTATCTTAGAGCCTCAAACTGGTCATAACTTCTAATTAAATGTAAGCTAAATTAATCCTACTGAATCCCTCTTTGACTTAAACATAATGTAAGGGGAAATTATAAGCTCAGACTGCTTTACTATGGTTCCTGATTGGTTCATGTAAAGTGAATAAACAGAAAGCAGAAGTGTCCCCTTTTCATAACAACTTACAAAATACTATAGATGGAAGTAGTGACTAGATCCTTCATATCCAGTCTCAGCAGAAGTTGAGAAGAATATCTGAGACACTGTTCAAAATCCATTCACAGTTTCATATGTTCATGACCTTCTGCTCAAACTGGAAAGTTCAGTAAACCACAAGTGAAGTTGCACAGCTGGCAATCCGGCAGGGTCATTTTTTGTTTTTTCATTAATCAGCAGGCTGGTCCCCTTCTGACTCACCCCACTAACCCCTTGAAAGTTTTTTGTTTGTAAAGGGATAATTCTTAAAATATTTCTCAATGGGGGTAATTATCTCCACTTTCTACATGTAATTAAACCGAGGAACAGAAGAGCTAAGTGACTGCCCGAGGTCATTCAGAAAGCCAGGAAGAAAATATGGTGGCTTGCCTCTGAAGGAGATGCTTAAATGTTAAAAAACCTGAGCTGAGAGAAAGAACACAAAAACTCCAGGAAAAAAAAAAAATAAAAATGAGCAGAGTATTGAATTATGATTTGGCAGCAGTCAGTCCAGGACAGAAACCTTGTCTCTTTTACCCTCATGGTACTTGGCATAAAATACAAAATAATTCAGTGCCAGTCTCCTTGATAAATCGAGTACTAGAAAAGCCCTGAATGCAGTATTATCTAGCAGATGATAAATTTGCTATAAGAAGTACAATGGTGTTAAAACTCAGAAGTCCTATGAGCAAAAACTTGTATCCACACTTCCTACACCTCAACTTCTAGGATTTTTAATCAGAATTTTTTAATGTGACATTAGTATGCAATTAAATTCTGCTTTTCATTATATGAGATTCTCAAAAGCACAAAAACATTATTCTCTGGGAGCTGAGAGTCAGTTGTTTAAATCTCGTGGTAAGATTGCATTTCTTCTGAAAAATATCTTTAAAAAACTTTCAGACTTAATATGGTTTTGGATTAGATGCCCTTGAATTTATCAGATATTATAACAGATATAGGCTAGCTGGTATATATGCTACAGTATCTACAGATATTTCATCATATACACTCCTAGGAAGTAAACAGCTAACCAGACATTATACCTAAAAAGGCTTTTCTTATTTTAGGAGACAATTCATACCTGGCCTTAACTTTTATCTTATGCCAGAAAACATCAGAAACATGTCAGAAGCAACACCATCATGACTAGCTATATTGCTACTGCTAAACTAGTAACTTCATGAAATTCACTAAAAGGACAAGGCAATGGAAGACTGTAAGCATTCCCTACCTGCACCTTTTGGAAGTAAAAAATGAACTGGTTTAGTCATGCAGAAGGTAGCCTTAACGTATCCCAGGACAGTATCACAAGAAATTAATAAAGAGCAAAGTACTAGCTCTATAAATAATACCTACCATAAGAAGAAAACAGCAGTTTGGGAAAACAGTTTCACTTTGCAGAAATAAAAATACACCCATGTAGTACATCCTGCATGCAATATGACTGCTACTATTCTGATGCTACCTCAAAGTTGTGGGGCCAGTACCTGCTGTAGGTAATCCCAGGCCTCTGGCCTCCTCTCCCATTGTGACTGGGAATCTTGCACCACGTCTCCTTTTCAGCTGAGACATCTGGGTACCCTCCCTATGGGACTGAGGGGAGTGAAGGAGGAGGAAGGGACAGAGAATGTCCTCAGTCACCTTTGATCCAACTCTCATACACTGAGCGCCCACCATCCTTCTAAGAAAGTAATGGGAAATGCCAAAAATGCATCTCCTTCCCATGGCAGGCTGCTGCAGAGGGGTACTTCTGGTGTTCTTCAGCACCTGCCTTCTCCATTGCTCACCCAGCTCCTCAGCTCCCTGACACTCCAGGACCCGCATCTCCCTACCAATCAGCCTTGTGATCTCTTCCAAGCCACAGACAACAGTTTCATTTTTCACAGAGAATTTCAGAAGCTGGAGCTTTAACTCTCTATCAGAATGAGAAAAGATTTGAAGCAGCAAAACTTGAGATGCAAGAAAAGGCTCTCTTCAGGGAAAGAGCAAGAAGAAAGGATCAGTCCTATGCTCTACAGCCACACACTGTGTGTGACTGGCACTGACGTTTTCAGCGGTTTCAGAAGTGAGGACACTGGAGTCAGCTGGTGGTTCAGAGATTAAAAGACCACCCATTCCTACAAGATGAATCAGACCAGTAGTTAACAAGAATTTGGGGAAGTGAAGTCCAAGCTTTAAACTGCCTAAAAAGTTCCTTTCAGTGGAAAATATAATCACTTAACAACCCTAACAAGTAAATAGTATGAGTGCTATGTTCACTTTTACACATCCATACTTTATTCCCAATGGTCAGCAATGTTCTACCCAAGTGGAACAGAATTTCTTGCCACCATCTCTACCCACATAACTGTGACACACTCAAGAGGAAAAAGCACGGGAACTATATTAAATAACTGAAAAGAACTTAATGGGTTTTTATTCTTCTTCTCAGGAAGAATTGAGTTTTCTGTGAATATAAGGAAGCTAAGACACCAAGCAGATAAAATTACCACTACATATATGGCAATTGTATCAACACCACTTCCACTGGTAAGCATACTCTTATCCTTATTATGCACACCTTGGTTATGTAGTAAGTCTCACAATAATGGATACTTTCATTCTGCCTATACAGGTATCGATTAAATTTGTGAAGAAAAGAAAGCTCAATAACCAAATACATCTCCTCCTGCCCCCCAGTGAGACATGTTCTAGGGTTTCATAATGAACACAATGCTTAAATGATTAGACTGTCACTTCTTCCAAAAGATTTGAGGCACTTTTATTGAATTTATTTCTCTTAAGTTTGAAAAAGCATTGTAAAATGACTTTCCGGCTCATCAAGTTGTTTTGATAATGGCCAAGGTATTGACTTGACTTAAAGAAAATAGCTTGTGTCTAGACAATGATGGAGAGAATGGTAGAAGGCAGGAGAGCTATAGAAATGCAGGTATTGTCAGAATGGATATAACTTTAGCCCTAGGTCCCATCTCTGACAGTGGCTAGCCTTGGATATGTCCTTTATTTTTCTCTAAAGCTCCACCAGAGACAGACACATGGCAAGCTGTCACAGAAATCTCACCCTACTGATTGAAACCGAGTTAAAACTTCGAACTGGAATCATTTCCACACACTGCTTTTCTAAGGCTTACCTATCATTTTGGGTATTCTTATCCATAAACACTCATCCTCCCACAAATTTATGGGAACTTTTTCTGGTTTAGGAGTTTTTTATATTTTTTTTCATGGAAGGAATAGTTTTCTCCCACTGCCACTACTATATCATTTCTTTCCTCAAGAAAATGGAAGCGTTTCACCTAAAGCATTTTTAAATTCCTTTTCTTGGGAGAACGTTTATTATTTCATTGTGTGAACTGACACAAATGTGAAACTATCACAAGTTCATTTACACATTTGTTATACTATTCCACCTTTGTTTAGGCTACATAGACTCTGTCTACTGGTTTTCACAAGAAGTCTGCCTTTTAATGAGTCCACAACTGCAACAGGCTTTCTTGACTGTCAAAGGAAATTGCAGCAACACAATGTGTGTGTGATTCAGGACTTAGTCTGTGTGAAAACAAGTTATGAACACATCTCTCAACTGCAGCATATGGTGTTATGTGAAAAGAAAAATCAACACAAATCAGCAATTACAGCAACACTTCAGAAAGCCTGTGAAAAGAGTGTGCACCTACACAGGGAAACCAAACAACTCATAATCTGATGAGGTTCAAGTTACTGCCCAAAGTCAAACTGAAGGGTAATCATATAGCACTGGCTCATTTCACAGTCAGAATGAGCAACAGACTATTTCCTTCTTGCATGATGAGAGTGTAGCATAGTACTTGCAGAAAGCTTTAAGATTCAATTTCAGGGGTGGATCAGTTGATAGTGAATCATGCTCTCATGTAGGAAACCTGAAACAGGAGCTGTCAAACATCAGGGCATTCACAGCCTGCTGCAAGTGTTCAGTCAAGTCTGATTTAGCAGAAAGGTGTCTCTGTGTCGTGCAAGAAGAGCTCAAGCTAACCATAAGGATTATTTTTTTTCCTAATTCTACCTATCAAACTCTTTCTCATGCCATCTTCCAATATGGCTCATTTCACTAGTAGAATACAAGGGGAATGAAAAAGGCTAAACTGTGTTCCAAACACTGCAAGAAGGAAGCAGCAAGAACAATGCCCTATAAGACCAATGTCCAACAGTATCTATTAAAGACAGAGAAGCAGGTTTCAATAAACCAGAGAGTAATGAGCAGGAGGAAAAGCAAACACCAACTGGAGCTTGTGCAATACAGTAAAACATTACCAAACCAGAAATCTAGACACACTGCTGGTATGTTAACAACGACCACTTACAAATGCTACTGCCAATTAGAGTCTTCGGATTTAGCTGTATTTCTTTGTTTTCTGAGTTTTGTTTGGAGGGCTACAAATAGTTGAAAAGTTAATGTACAATTTTCCTTTCTAAGCCCTACCATTTTTCTATGTGTCTTACCTGTCTATGGGCATGTCCTGCAAGAAAAAATGGATGAAATATGACTTGAAAAATGAAGATCATAAGGGCATAATTTTCTTATCAATGTGATCCTAAGAAATATAACAATTAAGACTCAAAGAAAAAGATGTAACAGATCACTGCTGCAGTCTTAATAACATCTTATTAGGACACTAATATGTTTAGCATACCCACAGACTTATTAAACATATTACCCTAACAAGATCACTATGAAACTGGGAATTAGCCCCCTACTGTTGCTGGTATTTTACATTTCAGGAATTGATCCAAAAGAAGCTAAGGCCCATATCTACACAGCCTCCTTTAACTACCTCAGTGTTACGCAATACCTAACGCTAGTTGTAGGCATACCAAAATGATTCTAAGTTGGAGCCGACTTCTCTCCTTTGTTACTTATGCATGGCATGTCAGTGTGTAGACAGATGTGTCTGCTTTGGTTGATACAGCAGTCTGAACCTCAACATTCAAGTGCTTACTGGTTTGGAGAGTTAACACAGGGCTTGAGAGTGGGAATTCTGAACCCTTCTTGAGGTCTGTGCATCAGCTCCATAACAGGCAAGGAAAATATCTAAAACATTCCTCCAAATTAGTGACCTCCCCAGCTTGCCATCCTCCTCTCTGACGTACATTGTTCAACAGTAATTTCTCTATCAGTGCACTAATGAATCGGCCATTCTGAAAGTGAGCATGGAGAACTAGTGTTCACATTGTGTTAATTGTCTCTCACAGAGACAGAGAATGCTCCTTTCTCTTTCTTAATCCATTTCCCATTTCCAGAAATTGCATCATGTAGCAGGTATTTAGGTAGACACATCTGATTCCTTGCCTGTGCCTCTGTTGCACTAAACTTCTAGAGAAATGCATTGTTTCTGAACAATTACATACCTGAACATGAAATTCTGTTTAAGCCATTTGGCTTTGTTCAAAAAGGACTAAAAGACAGTAAAAATCCCACTTTATGTGTGTTGCTAAATGAACAAAGCTATACAAATCACAGAATTTTTACATATCAAAACCTCAACTTTTCTGTAAAAAAAATAAGTACCACACACTCAGACAGTATCATCCTAACCAGTGTAGATAAAAAAGTTTATTCTCTATCTCTTTTCTTTCAACAGCTCCTTTGTTTCATTATCAGAGGGGTGTGAGCAATTTAATAATGTGACTTACCTGAGTACTCAGTGGTGTGTCCCATACTTCCCATGTAAGATGCAGGTTACTATTGTGGAAATACGGTTATTGTCAGTTGCATTACAATGGAGTTATATTTAGAGTGACGTTTGAGGTGTGGTGGGTTGACCCTGGCTGGGTGCCAAGTGCCTACCAGAGCCACTCTATCACCCCCCTTCTCAACTGGACAGGGGAGAGAAAAGGACAGGGAGATCACTCAGCAATTACCGTCACAGGCAAAACAGACTCAACTTGGGGAAAACTGGTTTATTACCAATCAAAACTGAGTAGGGCAATGAGAAATAAAACCAAATCTTAAAACACCTGCCCCCCACCCCTCCCTTCTTTCCAGGCTCAATTTCACTTCCAATTGTCTCTACCTCCTCCCCNCTCATATTCAGCTGGCCATCAACCAGCACCCCCAGGTCCTTTTCCGCTGGGCAACTTTTCAGCCACTCTTCCCCAAGCCTGTAGTGTTGCATGGGGTTGTTATGACCAAAGTGCAGGACCTGGCATTTGGCCTTGTTAAACCTCATACAATTGACCTCTGCCCATCAATCGAGCCTGTCCAGATCCCTCTGCAGAGCCTTCCTACCCTCAAGCAGATCGACACTCCCTCACAACCTCCTTAGGGGAGGACTCCTCACACTCTTCCCCTGCTCCAGCATGGGGTGCCTCCCACGGAAGACAGTCCTTCACAAACTTCTCCAATGTCGGTCCTTCCCACGGGCTACAGTTCTTCACAAACTGCTCCAGTGTGGGTCCCTTCCACAGGGTGCAGTCCTGCAGGAACAGACTGCTCCAGCATGGGTCCCCTAAGGGTTCACAAGTCCTGCTAGCAAACCTGCTCCAGAGTGGGCTCCTCTCTTCATGGGTCCACAGGTCCTGCCAGGAGCCTGCTCCAGCACGGGCTTCCCACAAGGTCACAGCCTCCTTTGGGCATCCACCTGCTCCAGCGTGGGGTCCTCGATGGGCTGCTGGGCTACAGCCTGCCTCTCCATGGTCTTCACCACCGGCCACAGGGGAATATCCGCTCTGGTGCTTGATTACTTCTGATCCAAAATGCCTTGTAGTAACAAAGTGCAAAAAAACATATTTCAAGCAGCTGGCTTGAAAGCAAAAATGCACTGTATTCCAAGTCCCTCAACATCTCATCCAACAAAATTAAACTAACATCTTCTGTTCCTATCTGGTTTTAAGCCACCAAGAGTCACCATGAAGCGGGAAGCTGATTAGGCCTTTAAAGAGCTATTTAAGCAAAGAAATCTAGTTAGCCCTATCTCACTCTTATGGCACCAATCAAAGAGGTAGATACCACTGAGGTATCAATGGCTGAGCAGCTTACAGAATCGTATCTATAACATATCAGAAGTTTTCAATACTTTTGATTTATTTTAGAGTTTGAATTTCAGCAAAATAAGTAAAATAAGTTATATTTGGTCTTTCCACAGTCTTCTGTAGGCTCACAACTAAATAGCCATGACTATGACCAAGAATTTACATATAGCTGGAAGGTTCTGGGACTTTGTCTAAAATAACTTGGTACAAAAGAAATTAATGAGTTGTTTGAGTTCTTCTAACTAAGAAAGTCATAATAAATTAATATATCTAATTAGAACAAACCTCAGTGAGATTACATTAAAATCTCATTTTGTTCTATTAAAAAATTCAATAAAACTATGCCAATTAAATTAGGCAATCAGTAAGAACAAGGAGATTTTCTTAATGTTTCATCTACTTTGTTTGGCTATTAGAAGTCATTTTTAACAGCTTGTTGACAATGCTCCTCTCTTGACAGTGCCGCAGGTAGTATCAGATGTCAGCTTTCAAATCTGCTTTGACAAATCATCCTTGCATTGCCATTTAGCACATCTGCCTCTGCAGGTAATTGAGTTCTCCTAGGAAGCCCAGTACTTCAGTAATGTGGGAGGTAACAGTTTATAGGGTGGAAAAGAGAAAACAAAGGGAATACTGAATTTCAGGCTAAACTGATACAGAGTGTGAGACTATAAAAATGTAATTAGAAAGACACAACCTGTTGTAGAAGCTACACAGTCTTAGTTTGTAGATGAACTCAGGAGAACTAAGTGGCTTATATCAGTATGCATTATTTCGTTGTCTGCAAGTCTGAAGGGTGGTTCACTCTTGCCATCTATTACACTTTAATGCCTGCTGGCATTGCTTTCCCATATTGATCTTCAGCAAAAATAGATTTGGCGATCCTGAGCAAGAAAAATCTACTAACCAATTTCCAGCAGCTCTTGCTCAGCACAAAATGCCATTCAATATGGATTGTGGGGAACTAGCATAAAACACTATCACTTTCTGTATTTCTTATGTACAAATGACAAATTGCTGTTACAGACGTCTCTCTGTTTTACATGTCTAGCTTCTGTACATCTCGGCTTGTTACCTGTGCCATCATAAACATCTTTTTTTGAAGGTTGGTCTCAAACACAGAGTCAAGATATTCATTAGTGGACTGATATCAAATGACAGAACTGATCGAGATGCCACATTACCAGAAAGCTCTGACACTCTGAAAAAATATCAGTTCTCATATCAGAAAAAAGAAAACCAGAATTTTCACTTCTACATGCAAAAAAGAAATCCCTGTTGTCTCAAAATACACAATGTTTTGGTGCATTCCTTCACATTCTCCAGGAAAGAAAAAGTATTCTTTCAATGCATCCACCTTTCTGCAAGGAAACGCGGCAAATGGCTACTGTGACTCAGCTCCCTGTACTGTTTGACTCCAAAAAGACTCACTCAACTGCTCTGGACAGTTTTTGGAATGGGGCTTTACAAGCCTGTTTAAACAGAGAGGGTTTTATGCATTCATGACCCATTCTACAGGGCCAAAAGCCTTCTGCTCCCTGTGTTTTCAGGTTCCCAGCTATATGATAGCTTAACTGAGAGCCCAAGGTCTTCGTGTCTTAGAATAGCTCAACTTCTCCAAAATAGCCTATGAAAACCTATTGGTTTCAGTAGCTGATTAATAATACAACTTCTGTTCAAACACAAGTCCATCCTGCTGAACCATTTCTGCTACACATGAAGGTTTTGATGAAACAGCACCTTGAGAATCCCTATTCAAATTAACTCAGAGACCAAAGACTGATTTAGGAATGACCTTCAAGATAGTGAATAGTAAGGTAGTTTAGTCTTTCGTACTTTCCTGGTAAAGACACTTTTCAGGCTGCCTGGTTTCCCAAGTGATCTGTGTTTACTCTCCTCGTTGCAGAATGAGGTGTAAGTAGCATTTAACAATAAATAAATGCTGTTATAACAATGTTAAAACATCCCATCTTGACTTTTTACAAATAAACATTACAGTTGTCCCATTTCATAGTGCTTTTCCATTTGAAGTGACTGTATATACAATTACAATTTTGAAGAGGCAAAACTGAAATTAAATCAACCTAAAATTATTTGCTCTGTACTTATTTCACCATTCAAAATTTTAAAATTTTTAATACTACCTGCAATGAAGAGGAATGTAAAAAACTTGAAGTCCTTCCCAAAACTGTTTCTCCCATTTACAGGACTCCCTCTGTGAGCTGAATATGGAGTGGAAAGGAGACTTCCTGTGTTGTCTATATAATCTTCATTTTCAAATGCAAAACAGCCTTTGTGACAAGGCAGCTGTCATTTTTCTTTTCAGCTACAGAATATTAGAGTGACTTACTATGATCCCTATCTCCCACCCGCACTCCTGGATGCTTTGCACTTGTTTTGTTCTCTGTTTTTTTTGTTTTCCTTTATCTGAAATTCAGTCATTTGGACTGAGAACTGAAGGTTATAAAAAATCATAATGCTTCTGAACTGTATTTTCAAATTTAATGGTGCTTTAGTGCTTCCCTTCAAAGTATGCAGTACACTACAGGGTTCTTAAATCCAAAACTTCAGACGCCACCACCTTCTTTATCTGCCCAAGAGATTAGCAACCTTCAGGAAAGCAAGAGAAATAGGACCCGTCTCACAAACATATATTGGTACAACTTTTACAACGCAGTATTTAACAGAGACATAAGCCATTCCTGTTCCATCTATCATTCTTGTGCACATGCTACCTATTATTAATTCAGGACCTCTGGGACAGTCCCATAAATCTGTATGGAGTTGGGAGTCTGGGGTGGGGAGGGGTGTTTGGTTTTTGCAGGGTTTGGTGGGGGGTAAGAAGTACTCTGTGATCCAACATGCCATTGTTGCTCCTTTGGATCTTAACACACATAATACCATTTCAACATATTGTAACAACTTGCATGATAAAGCCACTGCTGCAGCAGTTGTCATTTAGAACATTAATACTGCAGCTGGTTTAAATTTTAAAAACTTAATAAAAGGGCTTTGTCCACATTAAGGACCAGAGGGGAAAAAACTTTCTTTTTTTCCCAATAAAAAGACTGGTAGAAGCACAAAAATAAACTTGAAACAAGCAGAGATGAACTCTGGAATTCTTAAAACATACATCAAAAGAGCTTCTCAATTTGTGGCCATCTCTGAGAAAACAGAATAAAATCAATCCTATTTGTACATATAAAATAAAAAGACCTTGTGAGCTTTTTGCATTTGTCTTGTCTCTAAATGAAAGGCATTGAAAGGTATTATTCACTTGCTAGGGTTCAACATCAACATATTTCTGCAATTCTTTCACACAGGAGGGTAAAACTCCAACTTTGGCTAACTCTTTAACCCTTTCAGTAAAAACTACTTGCAAACTATCACTGAGAATGTTTCCAGAAGGAGTAAATCAGTGTAGTGTGTATGGTTTCCTTCTAGTCTCCCCTTCCTAGACTTCTTTCTCTACATATTCTAATTTGTCCTTGTCCATTTGTACATCATTTTCAGACAAACCTAAAAAAAAAGAAACAAACTTGCTGGCTAATTTACGGTACTGCCATTAAAGGAGGTCCCACATGGACTGGGCATCATTAGAAACTTGTCAAAGTGTTCATGGAACAGATTTTGGGTACTGAAGAAATGCTGTAGTTTGTGGTTCCTAAATTAGGTATATTTGTTACAAAAACACCAGACCTAATGACGCCACATCTCTGGTAGATTTATGCTTTATTGTTCCATGATGTTTTAATTGATTTATACCAAGTATGCAGAATGAGCTCATCCTCCTCTAGACATCAGAAAATCACACCAAAGATACTGTTAAGAACGCCATAACTGCAAGGGAATTTCCCATTTGGTTTCATGTCAGAAAGACTGCAAGGAGGAGAACACTCAACCAAAGACTGAATTTCTGGTGCCTGCTAAGGGATGAACTCTGATGATAGTTTCTGCAATAGCTGAGCTATTCAGAAGTCACTGTCATGCATGAAGTTTCTGTCATCTAATAAAGGACTGAGCTCGGACAGCAGTATTTTTCTCCATAGGAATACTACTAGTATCTCTTTCATCCTTCTGGTTCTTCTGTTAAGATATTAATTATCCTTCAGCCAGAAGGGGAACTGATGACCAGCCAGCCAGGAACATGGAAAATTCTTTTCATTCCCATGCCTAAATTTCAGTTTTACTGTTCTTTGCTAAACTGAAATGCCGCTCAGATAGCCCAGGTTTTACACCCCACTGAAAGCTATAAAAAGGATGGAGATTCTTCTCCTTTGAGAAGATCATTACTAAATTCCCTTGAAATCTATTAAAGCAACTTTTAATTATCTGAGGCAATATAATCATTCACTAATGGTATAGAAAAGGTTATCTCATTCTTTCAAGTTTGCAGTCCATGGGATGTAAATTCATCTAAGACAAATAAAATTCACTTTTGATTTAAACAAAAACATATATGCAAATCAATTATGTTGCATTGTTAGTCCATTACTTCAATTATTTCAGCTGGATTAGCTTTTGATACTGGATAATAACCAAGTTATATTTTCATGCCTGACAGATAACACAAAGAAAAATTGTATCTTGATGACATTTTGAAGATTTGGAATATTGCCTAGAAATACTATATTAAGTAGCTACGGGACATGTGAAAAGATTAAGGAGTCTAGGATTAATACAAAATCTAACTGAGCAATTTAGAACTACTTTCTGACCTGAAAAGAGAAAAAGAAAAAAATAAACAAGATGGAGGTGAACAAAGTCTGGGATTTTCAGATTTAAGGCCCTGGAAACAATTGGGCAAATCCAAAGTTCTCTGAATAAAGTCCTGCTGACAGTAAACTTGAGCTTGTGCTGCCTCACATGCAGAAAAGCAGAAAAAAAACCTATTAATGCCTTTAAGCATTTTTAGGTAACAGGCTTTTCAGCACAGGGAGATTGCTCAGATAGCTAAGTTTTTCCATCTGAAAAGTTTTCACTTAGTCTATTCTTCCACCTGGCCACACTCAAAAGAAAAGGTCATTTCAATATATTAATTTATTCACCTACACTTTCTGCTCTCCTCTTTGCCTTTTATTTTCTTTCTTCCAAAGAAATACCTCCTCTGCTGAAGATATGCCAGCATAAAAACCTGAGGCAGATTGAAGAATCAACTCCAAATCACACATTCCAAGGCAAGAAGGAATTCATGCAATCATTCATTTTAACCTGCATAAAGCAAACCACAACCTTCCCTAAATAAATATCCACTTCAAGTCAAGCAACTGTGTTTGAATTAAATTTCAGAAAAAAATGAACGACTCAAAAAATAAAATCCCTTGATTTTGGAATTTTCGTTGGCAGAGAATGCACAGTTGCTCATGGTAATTATTTCTAATGAAAACTCTGTATTTAGTTTATTCTCAGCTTTTCTCATTTCAAATTCTAGCCATATCATTTAGTATAACTTCCATTGCTAAACTGAAGAGTCTCCCACTACATTATGTCTTTTGTAAGAAACTGAAGACACTGCATTTGTGATTTCTTTACATCCCACACAACAAAAGATTTGCTTACAATTCCTTAATCCATTTCCTAACTTTCCTCTGGACCACAACCATTTTTTAAAATAAGGTTTAAACATCATAATGGAATATATTATGCTAGCAGATGTTGCATCAAACACAGAAGCAATCTAATCCTCCAAATCTTATTCAGTACTGCTCTGTTTTTAAATTTAGAAACTATTATTTCTGATGAGTTCTTCATTTCATTAAGGATTTTGCATGCCTAAAATGGTGTTTTTTATTCTGTATTTACTAATTTCAAAGTTTCTACCTAAAGAAAATGTGATTTGATAGAAGCAAATGTGTGTATAGTTAGGTATGAAACCTAGGCTGCCTCTAACTCTGATCTTTTAATCAAAAGAAGAATACCTTTTTTTGTGTAAAATGTATGCATTGCCAGATATTTTTGTGGACTTGCCAAATTCAGAAGTCATTCCCCAACTCTTCAGATGCCAAAACCCCTCTTAAGAACCTATTTTCTCCCTCCCTTCTTTCATTTGTCTTCTCCTTTTCTTCAAGCACTTTTTAAAAGAGCTTGTCAAATCTACTTTATAGCTTAGACAGGAGGAACAAAGGGCAAGAAACATCATTAAGTATCAATCTTCTAGTTTTAACAGCCTGGGTGCAGGGATCTCAGAGTCCAGAATTCAATAACATGATCTAATCTAACAGTTATGACTTCCCTTTTTAATTTTTTTAATGGGTTCTAAAACATATACGTGTTTGAAGGGGAGGAGGGGTGAAAGTTAATCCTGGTTGCCATGTCACTCTACAAATCAAAAGCAAGCAATCCATTACAGATAGTTTTGAGGGCAACAGTACTACAGTGGTATTCCTGATGGATTTAGAAATTATGGTCTGTGGAACTTCACAGGCATTAAGCATGAAAATAAAACCATTAGATCTTCTCAACAAATGCAGTCACTATTGAAGGATATATTTTTTTCCTGCTCATAGTTGGGTTTTTATTTTTCCAAATTGGAAACACACCACATAGAGGAAGTAATAACATTGCAGTAAAGTATTCAAAGCCCAATTTTTATTCACATTGATTATCTTTTACATTTTGAAGTATTGCCTTTATACATCCATCTGTAAATAGTTATCAGATAGGAATTCAAACCCTTTTGTCCATTAAACCATTTTGTGAGAACACTACTTTTGTTATATCTTTGGGCAAAGTGGAAAAGAAATATGACATGCATGGTTTTTCATTCACCTTCCAAATTCACAATCTGTATTCCTTTTTCTGATCCCCGTAACTCAGAAAAAAAACATACATTTTTAGTCTCAGTTTTACCACTATAATATGAAGTGCACACACACACAAAAAAAAGCTTCTTCCAATCAGAATTTGAATGGTTTCATGAGTACCTGACCCTGATTTTCTCCATTTTAAACATATCAAAATTATTTGCATGTCCCCAGAAAATAAGAAACCACCTTTTTTAGATGGTTAGTAGAGGACAGGCTGCAATAAAGAAGGAGGGATCTTTCCAACAGCAAAGTTAATTTATGCTTCGAAACAGCGTCCATCAACACACCTAGTCCCATCATACCAAATAAATCAATTGTGATGAAGAGGAAAGTAGGATGACGTACCTCACTAACTATTTTTTAAAGAAGAAATGTCTTCCCTTAGAGCATTCATTCCAGATCTAAAGTGCACATCGTGATCATTTGACTGTTAATAGTTTTTGACGTTATTTGGAGTGTGATTCAAACAAACTTTTGTCCTTAGTAAAGTAATAAACTAAATATTGTATTATTGCTACAAAAGATATTTCTAAGTATACATTGGTTTGGTAGGGTCGTCTTCTTTTTTGGAACCTCTAGGTGAAAGACAGCTATTTACAGATCTTGGGATGTAGGAAGATATACCCAACTTCTTTCATCACATAATATAAATCCCAGAAAGAAAAGACTTCCCAAACATAGAGGAAATGATGCCTTTTATTGTCAGGTAATTTGTTCTGAGTTTGCTTTTGCAGAGACCCTACACAGACCTCTCTGCAAAGGATCATTAAGTAAAATGCACAATGAAAAAATGTGCTTTTTACTGTAACAGCTGAACAGCTAGAAGTAATACTTCAAGCTGCCAGTCTATTTCTTGCACATTTGCTGCAGAAGTTCATGTGTTCCCTCACTCATTCTCAGGATACTAAAACAAATGCTCTCATGCAGATATTGGTCAACTGTCTTTTTAACTGCTCCCTGCTATATCTTTGAGGCTTCGGTTTTCAGGGTGCAAAGTGCTCCCAGCTGCCATGAATGTCATTGTTACGGCAAACAGGACTATTGCACCCAACCGATTTTATCTAGCTGGTGGAGGTATCCCACAAAGATTCTGCTACAAACACCAGTTGTATTTCTTTGATATGGTAATATGCATTGTAAGCAAAACTAAATAAATAAACAACATGAAAACCTTTTCAAAACAGGATGTTTAGCAGACTGGAGAGAAGAGGGTGACAGAAGAAGAAAATATGCATCTCAGCAAAGTACTAGAAGGTACTAATGGGAAAATAAGGGCAAATAACAGTCTATATAAAATACAATACAGCAACACAACTGATCAATTCAATAACAAACTTAATGGTCACTGTAGTGTCTTGGGGACAAATTCATTCAAATTAGCAGATTTATACATAAATTACTTGACACATTGACTACCTTGTAAGCAATGACTGCAGAATCAAGTATTATATTCTTTGGATTTATTTCGATCACTAAGTTGTTACATGATGAATCATATCCAAACAAGAAAAGAAAGAACCTAAATGTACTTCTGAATCTGCTTCGTCTCTCTCGCAGAAAAATACCATACTGTGACAATTATTTATTTATAAAAGCAATATCAGCCTATAGAAGCTGTTGGTAATAAAATAACCATTGACAATATTTCTCTAAAACAAAAAGAAAGATGTGGTGCCAAAGCAAAAGAAAAAGGAGACTCTTTAAATAAAATTTGCTTAATAGTTCATTCACTGCAATTTAAACATAAGATAATCTCCACAAAGGATGCTACTCTGAAGAAATGAAACAACAATTAGCATAGCCACTGCTGCAACTTGTAGAATCTGACAATGAATACTTGATAAATCATAGATGGAAAATTTCTGAAGGCTGGAAAGAAATGGCATGTGTACATTATCATACATAATGAAACTCCTGTTGCCATGCTGATACATGAAGTGTTTATCTTTACAAATACTATTTTACTTCCATTTTTTCCAAGATTTTCTTACATATTTTAAGATAGAAATTTATTTCCTAATAATCATGTTTAAATGAATTATTGCTAAAAGAGTTACTTCATATATATGAAAGTATGAAATTGGGTTTTCTATTATGAATTAGATTAAGATAGACTGTAAGGGTAGCCATAAGAAGTGAACACTCTCATAAATTGATTAAATTTCCCTAAACAAAATATACAACATTGCGACCACCTAAAGCCTCCAATGGTTGGATAAGTGCATCAGCATGTAACATATGAAATTGAAGCTGTATAAGCTACATGTTGGATTTTTTTTAAATAAGATTCATTAAGTACTTGGTCTGATTTTTTTGAATGTATAGCAGCACCACAGAGTTGTCAAACCAGTGATCATTGACGAAACATTAAATAATAAGCATTGCCTTTGTATTTTTGGTTAGCACCGGTTTCTGTTCTATGTTTATTTTCGACCATTTCTTATTACCTACCACTTCCATGATAAAATGATTACTTTCTGCAAGCATCAGAGAAAGTTCATAATTATTAAGAATCTGTTCTTCTATGCAATGATGTTAACTAAATAGGTCTGCCAAAGTACTTAAATAAGGTAATAAGGTTATATGTTGCCTGAACAGCACATACTGTATAAGGGGTTTCCTTTTGATAATCTAAGGTACATTGAGATAGATGTTTACTCAAGAGACAGATTTCCCATTCAGAACAGGACTGCCCATTAACACTAGTCATGTGAAAATAAAAGTAAACACTTACTGAATCTTTTATAAGGATCATGTATTATCTCATGACGTAATTTGGTAGAGTGGAAGACTTTACAATGAGAAAAGCATAAGAGACAGTTATATACTCATGATAAACTATGATTATCATGCATAGTTAACTACACTGAGGGCATATGGCCACAACTTATGCAGGCAGATCCAAACTGGCACAAACCTGCAGACAGATCCAAATGCGGTAGCTCGGGCAGTACTGTCACAGCAGTCGTAGAGGTAATTGTGGCCAGGTGCCAAATAGTTACTACCTATTCTCTTGGTGGGTTTTGTTACGTATTTCAAGTTCTACTGAGGCCACAACTATACAAAAACTGTTACCATCCAGGCTAATCCATTTACTTCAGATCTGCTTATAATTTCAAGCGTGTATTACTTGTAGACACACCTATATTACTTAGAACATAGGAATCACTCTCAGCACATGATGGGAGTAAAAATTTTCAACCCACTCTTTAATATTTGGATAGCTGTCATGGTTGTAGGCACCAGACATGTTAAGTTTCTGTACAGGCACTTTCCAAACAATAGGATGCCTGCAACAGACAATTGCTAGCAATAAAACAGTAGCCTTCCTAGATCAGCTGCTTCAGCTGCAGGTAGATGCAATGAAAAGTAAGTTAAGAAAGAATACAGGATGGAGTAAGTGAGACATTTCCTATATTTGTTGCTGAATTATTTTTCAAAACTTATTTTTACCCAAGAGGTTTTTTTCCTAAAAGTGCTCCAGATTTGAATGCCAATACTTTAATCAAGCACAACTGCACTGCACTCTAGA
>VZTL01019009.1:0-13939 GCA_013400535.1 Scopus umbretta | reverse complement strand
AAAAAAAAAAAAAGATTAGACAGGCATGATCAGAGATGAGGGAGCACCCAAGGGACAACTTCACAAGCCTTTGTTCACTCAACCCTGCAGTGAAGTGCAACCTTGTGGAAGTAAAGACAACCGAGAGGCAGAGGCAAGGCACGTCCCAAACTTGAAAGTCTCTAAGTCTTCTGTAGGTGCAGCTTCATGCTAAAATACTTACAAGTTACCCTAGATGCAAACTGTGATTTGTTGTTGAACTTGCCCAAGCCTATAAATTCTGCATAAAATCAGAAATGTATTTTTAATACAAAAATGTATTTTTATTATAGCACAAAGATGCAAATATATAAAAGTAAGATAACTGAGTTTCATTGACCTGGCAAATGAAAGCAGGCAAGAACTGGCCACTAGTCTGAGCTTATGTTAGCTCTAACAGCATACAGGTATCACTTTATATGGTAAAAAATTGAAAGATTGCTTATAGAAGATGTCAGATATTTGATTTGGCTATTTCCTTTATCTCTTAAAATGAATTCTCACTGATATTTAATAAGTTGCAGACTAGATCAACTAGTCATTTTTTTATTAATGTTTCACATAAAACCCCTCAGAGTATTCTCTGATCAGAAAACCTATTAATACTGCATCTATTAAAATAAATAAAAGGCTAGTGCATTGATACCATCTAACATAAGAAGAAGATTTGTTGAAACAAGGCTGGATACTGGCAAGTGTATTTTTATATTCTTTGGGGAGCTGGGCAACATGAATGTGACAATGACTTGGAGAAGTGATGGTTCAGTGGTTGCTAGTGGGATCAGACTCTGTGATGCAAGTGTTAGTTTGGTAGATCTCGAGGATGCAAGGGCTGTTTGCTTGCTCACTGCAGTGAAACAAATGAGTCTGCTTCTTTCCATGTGGGCAGTGATCCTAAAGTGAGTGCTTGCTTAGGTGCCTATATGTGTGGAGACCTTGAAGGAGTTTACAAAAAAGTGAGAAGGATTCAGTCTTACTGAACTGGTGGGCAGTGATCCCACAGTCAGGAGGGGAACGAAGATATGTCCAGCTCCAAGGAAAAGTTTCAGTGAGTATTGAAAGTGAGAGGGAAAGCAGTTGTCATAAGGCAGTGAAGTTACAGATACTTGGTTATGACTGAGCAATTACAGAAGTTTTACACCGGATGTCACACTGAATCCAGCAGTCAGCCTCAAATGGCGGTAAGTAGCCAGCTTCCCACTAAAACAGTCATGGCGTTATCCAGGGAGCTACAGAGGCTGTTCTGCACCTGGCACCCCACATGTGCCAAGGGAACAAAGTGCCTCGTGGTGTTGGATGCTCACCTCATTGTGCACTGGTGCATTAGCTATTTCTGTGTAGACTTCGTCTCTGTAGGCAGATGGTAATTCAGCGGTGTCAGAGAATTCACTCATTACTTGGTACTGATACTTAGTTTCCTGACAAAAAGAGCATTTAAATTTATTTTCAAAAAGAATTACATGCAGGTTTTTGCTAGCTGCTTGAGATGTAGCAGGCTGTTTAATGTTATGTATATTCCATATAGGTTTGGGATTTTGGAAATGTTTAATAATACATTTTAATTACATTTTACAATGTCTTGTGTTCCTGGATCCTACGCTGACTAGTGCACCCAAAATGTTCTTGGAAATAAAACTAAGGCTCAGTAAGCGGATCAGAAGTAACATTCATTCCAGACGTAGATATCTATAACTGTTGGGTTCCTCTTCTCTTCTACACCTTCAGCAAAAAGATCTGCTTTTGCAGCTTCCTTGACAATTATAGTCTGGCATACAGAAGGAGCAAGATGATTTGACTTTGTGTTGTAATGCCCTTAGCAACTATTTAAATTCTTGTGCTCGAAGCCTTCAAGGTTAAGAAAGATTGCACATGTACTTGTGTGGAGGAGTTGGTGTTTGCTCCGAGGGCTGAACTGCCAAAGGGCAACCTCTGCAGTAAAATTGAACAAATTGATATGATAAGGGCTGGCATACTTTTACCAGTGGTTTGCATAGTTAGATTTATCATTTTGTTGCTCCACTGTATTTGGAGAATATAAGAAAAGGGAAAGAAAGTTGCTTCTTATTGGGCTGAGTATATAAAATAGTGCCTGAATGGCTTTTGTTAGACATTCTCATTTTTAATGTTTGTGCAGGAAGGCAGGTGTGTAAAAACCCAAGGAAAGATTGAATGAAGGCCAATAAAAAAGGTGGAATGAATTTTTACGTAGAGGTTTCTTCTAGCAGTGTCTGTTTCGTATGCAACTATGTTTGGTTACAGAATTAGCAGCAAGCTTGACTACTTGCCATGACGTTTTTAAAACATTTGCCCCCTTTCATCCATATGATGTCTGCATGTCTGTTAAAAAGTTTTGACAGCTTTTCTTCTTACATAATTCTTTTAGTCAGGTACTTGCTGTCTGCAAGAGCCTGCTGGTGAAAACCTAATTACAGCGTATCCTCTGTGCTGGTAATTTCAGAGCTGGCCTAGCCAGTTTTGCTTTCAACAGATTTTGTATTTTCAGGCTTAAGATAGGCTGCCTAAATCTTTGGCTTCTAGATAACTGTCGTCTTAAAAATAAAACTAAGTATTTGAAATTCATATGAACTTAGAATAGAAACAACTTCTCTCTAAACTATGATCTGTACAAAACTTTATATATAAAATTAAAGCAAACTTGTGTTTGCTTGTTTGAGCTTGCTGACATGTTTTCAACTTGGTGCCTGGTATGTGCTCAAGGGACAACCTTTTCTGTGCTCCACGGCTGCTCATGTTCTTACATCCTTCTGTGGCATGGTATATCATGAATGCAGGGGAATGAGCTAGAAATGGAGTCAAAAGAGCCTTTAGTATTTTGGATTTCTTCCTTCAAGTTTTCTGTAAAATGGGCAGGTGGTTAAAATCTATTCAGAGCCTGTTCAATGTTGCAGTAAAGTGCACATCATCTGGGTAGGTGTTTATTTGTACCTGCACCATGCTCTGCAGAAGAATCTTCCGCACAGCCTCAGGTATGTGGTGCTACAGCCAAATGGAACAAAAATTCACCTGGTAGACATTGTAAGTTTTATTTTTGCTAAAAACAGTGGGAAGATATTGATGTCCAGTGGCTCAGCATGTGTGACAGCAGCATTATGTTTTCATGCATGCATGTACCTTGGGTCTCTGATCTATGCTAACATCTCATTGCTGTACAAAAGTGACTGGAACATTACTGCCCAGTGGCTGAATTGTGTGAATTACTGAGCACAAGCTTTGAAAGTATACAGTTGTTAATGCCACCTTTTATTGACAAGTTCTACTTTTGAATGTCATTTACTGGAAATGCTGGCCACTGTGAGAGGGCCTGTAAAACCCACTGTGGAGATTGTGTACCTGCATGCTGGGTTCACTTATATCATGTATTGTAGATACTCTGCTTAGGTTTTCATAAACTTTTTAAGTTTCTAAGGTACATATGGTCACTGTAGCACCCTTCTGACTCCCTTCTCAGAATGGATTGATGTTCTGCGTGGCTTTAGCCACGTATGCAATGAATCCTATAGGTATGTTTACAAGTGATGATTGCTATTAGCTCAGACCATCATGTAATTAAGTTGCCAGTCAGCAGAAAAGTATGAACTTGCTGAAATGAAAAAATACAGTATGGGTGAGGACCAGGCATGATTCCCAGGATCCAGCTGAAACTTTTGGCAGAACCTGTATGATCCTGTGAACAGGCATCNCTGTTGGCCGCCTTGGCCAGCTGGGCACACTGCTGGCT
Source organism: Scopus umbretta (assembly GCA_013400535.1). Taxonomy (NCBI): domain Eukaryota; kingdom Metazoa; phylum Chordata; class Aves; order Pelecaniformes; family Scopidae; genus Scopus; species Scopus umbretta. Next base: position 10,182 of record VZTL01019009.1, on the reverse strand, counting down.
CATGTTCAGCCAGCTGTCAACCAGCACCCCCAGGTCCTTTTCTGCTGGGCAGTTCTCCAGCTTTGTGTTAGATCTTGAATATGAGTATCCCTCATTGTGGAAGTGCGGGAGGTGGTTGGTCTGGGAAGAGCTGTGAACGCGGACAGGGCTTGGAAAAAGGCAGGGCCATTTTTCCGAAAGGGATCTCCTGGGCAGGAGGAGCCATTGGTGGAAGAGGACAGTTGGCTGTGCCATGGGGGAAACAGAAGCCGTGGAAACAGCTCTGGCAGCACCAAGCTCTTGTGGTTGTGCTCTCCCAGCAGCCTTCAGAAATGCTCTGCGGAAAAGACTTCATTTTCTTTCCTGGTTTTCAACCTGTCCTGGCAATGTGTGCAGCTTGAATAGCCAAATACACTTCATCAGGAATATCACACGCAGAAGAAAATGAGTCCTTCCTGCATTCAGTTACTATGTCTGTAATGGTCTGGTGCAGTGTTGGAGCAGGACCAGCTCTCTCTGCCAGAACAAACAACGTTTCTGGGCCTGTGGAGCTAACCTGGCGCTATATATTTAGTTAAAGGTTTAGCACTGGAAATGCATGAACGATTACAACTTCATTGCCTGACTGGAGTGCATTTTGTGATTACAGAAAAGAACACACCAAATGGGATTTAGTGTATTTGGGGCTGAAACATAGTCTTATACACCGAAACCTGCTGTTTATAGAAAAGCTGACTGAAGACAAGACAAAGCAAGGTTTTCACCATAACTGTACCTTCTAGAGTGAGATTTAGCTATACTAAAAGAAGTTGCCTGAGTCTGTAGTATGTATACTTCAAAACATCATTTCAAAATATATAGGTTATTGTCTCTGTTATGAAGCAAGACAAAATGTGACAGAGATAATTTAATCTACTCTCATTTTTATTTATATATTATTTTTTGTCATATTTTTCACTTAGCTTTTTCTATGTAGAGATTTGCTATACTTTCTGAAAGTTAGAAATTGTGACATGAAGTAGTTGTAGCGGTAGATAAAATAGAAGATTTTACATTTTGAGATAGAATGCATTTATCAGAATAAACTGTTTATTTTACTCATATATTTATTTACTTATCTCTTTTTGTGGAGAAGAAAAAGGAAGGTGAAAATGTTCCTGGATACACTGAAGGCTTTTTTTTTTTTTTTTAGTTCAGCTGTTTATGTGCAAATCTTTCACTGTTCTTCCTTGATTTTTATATTCCCTGTAAACTGCTGAGGTGAGTGGTGCATTACTACTGCAAGTGACATTAGCAATACTAGTGTGAGCAGATGTGACTGTCTCTGAAATGGTTTGGAAATCATTGTTATCCCTTCGCTCTTCCCCCTTTCCCCCTCCCCGGAGAAAATGCATAGAATATAACTCTGTTTGGGACTGCTGCAAGTAGAAACTGAGGTGGTGTGCATTTGGTTTCCAAGCAGTTTACTCTCAGGCAATGCAAAATCTCAAGGTCTTAATTTTTTACAAAATTTCTTTTGATATGGGGAAGTGCTCTGTAGATGGCAGCATTGATGAGGCCTTACTTGCTTTCACTCTCAAATGAAAAGCAGCAAAAGAGTGGTTAACTGACGGCATTTTCTTAGTAGCTTTTTTATACAAATATAGAAGTAGTGCTTGGCATTTTGCTTACACAATAAATTGAAGTTGCTTCATAGTCCAGTGATGTAAGGTTCATTTCAAAGATGTAGAAGTTTTTTGATAATTTACAACTTCCACTTTTAGTGGGACACATCTTTTTCAAACTGGACATGATCATTTTATTTGTGAGACTGGAAACAGGCATTGACCAGATCAGTTATTGGTCCTTTTATTTAGGAGGTGTATTATGTAAGATTTTCCAGCTTAAACTCCTTAACTAGCTCTACATACTGTATGATCACAGGCATCGTTATTGTTCTGAGTACTCCTGCTGAATTCTTTTATACCTAATGTTTTCAGGCATTCACGCATCCTATTTTTTGGCGAGCAATAGTGAAAGTCATTCTAAAAGCCTAAATCTTCAATATGCTGTGCCCCTACCTCCCTACCTTAAGACATTTTTCCTGCTAAGGATCAAATAAGCTTTATTAGGAAAAAGGAGACTACTCATTTAGTAACATACCATACAATCTCAGAAGCCACATATCATGTACACTGAAATTATAGGTCCTTGTAGTAATTCTAGTTTCCTCACTCCTTGTCTGTCTGCACTGAACCTTAGCTTCTATCTGTGCTGGCCTTTCATGAAGCAGCCACAGGATTTTGTAAGGGCACAAGGAAAGTGGGGTTTTAAAGGAAGTAATAGCAGTTGCTTAAAATATATTGACTAATTAAATAGATATTTACTTCAGAGATGCGTGACACTGAGATGTCTTCTTTATATCAGTCATATTAAGCCTTTTCATTTGTCTTGAGATCTATACTCAGGACTCCGCTGAGTGTGGTGCATCTAGCATTTACTGGTGGCAGTGATGAACAGCAGGCTCAAGTTAGTACATTTTCCTGTCATCTGTTTGTAAGAAATGGTTATATTCTTCTTGGTGTCATCTGTTTCTGTCTATAGGGTAGCGAACCATGGTGATAGTGTTTGAAGTTTTTTGGGTTGCCTGCACACTATCACGTTCTTAATATCATTTCTAAACTTAGTGGGGTTATCAAAAACTACTGCTGTTTCTGTTCTTTTGGACACTTATTGCTCCAAAAAGTTGCACCCTTAACTGTGTGTTGGAAAAAATACAAATGCTGAAAAGATGATGCTAATTTTTGTTTTTCTGGTTTCAAAATTTGCAACTGCTTATATTCACACAATTTTATTTTCAAGGGAGTCTTAATTATTGTGTATTGGCAATTAAATGGCAAGTTAGTCTTGCTCTAAAGTATCAGAATTGAGAATGCAAATGAAATAACACTTAATGGAGTTGGAGGTCAGAAAGTGGTCAGAGTTTTATGTTTAAAAAATTGTCAATTGGCTGTAAAATCTCATATACATTTGTAATTCATTTGATTGGTTTCCTCAGTCATTTCTGTTTTTTAGTGCATTAATTGAGAAATATAGGTCTTGACACTCAGAATTGTGAACTATATGCAAAGACTAAACCATAGCTGGAAGTTAAGTGTTGTGTCAGTTCTCCAGGTCTGCAGTGTGGACTTCAGGCCAGTTTTGAACATGACTGCATGTTGCTCAGTACATTGCTTTTGCCCCTGGAAAAAACAGACACTCCTTACTTTGAGGGGTATTGAGAATTAACTTATTCGTATTGGTAAATTGCTTTGAAACGCTGGACAGAAGAGTCAGAAGACTGACAGAAGACTGAGAAGTATTAGTTATTATTGCAATATAAGCTTTAATACTTTAATCACTGATGAAAATGCTTAGAGCTCTTGGTTTGCTAGCATAGCAACATGCTAAAAAGTCTGCTTATACCATCATTTACAAATGAGGCAGCCTAGATATTAGCTTCAAATAAGCATAAACTTGTTTTGATGGCTTTTCAATCGATGGGACAAAATATAGATATGAAGGTAAAATCAGTACAGTAGCAGCTGCTCTGCCACAGCACCAGAGAATGGACTGAGTAACAGTGATGTACAGAGATAAAAAATGAAAAGCCTCTTCTTCAGATATGTAGAAATCACTACTACAGAAGGTGTTAATGAAGTTGTATTAATAATAAAACACGACTTAGTATTTCATCCTAATACTGCTTTGTTGCCTACACGGACCTTCTGACAGTAACTTTGAGGAAAGATTTAACTTATAGTGACTTTTTTTTTTTGCCAAATTAGTTCTAACATAATTTGGTAAGTCATAATATCTTCCAGTTCAGAGCAGCTATTGGATGGATACTTCATTTGCTGTTCCATTTCTATCAACTGCAATGAAGTCATATCATAAACTCTGCTTAGTTTCTGCTGTTAGTTTCTGCATTATGCAAACTACTAAAAAGTCATATGAATTAGGGAAGAACCTTTTATGTACAGTTGAAGTGACACAAATGCACGATCTAAAAATAACTGAACTTCGGTTGCCTATTGTCATGTTAACTTTTTTTTTTTTCATGATAAAATCTAAAATGTTTCATTAATAAGCTCTATTTTTGTTAGTCTGTTGTGTTCATTTTAGTTTGTATAAGCCTTCCTGGCTTGGAGAGCAAAGGGTTTTTAGGTGATCGCATGTACATTGGAGCAGAACATTTGCACTCCTGGCCTTTTCCTCTGAGACTGCAGGTTACCCCGAGTAAATTTTGGAGTGTATGTTGGGAGCTGGATTTTTCAGCTTAAAAATGAGCTAGTATCACGCACTCTGCATCCTGAAATCCTCTTGGTATACTGTGCAGATACAGAAGAAGCATTAACAGGCCATATTTTCTCACCCAACCCTGTGTGTTCTCCTGAAGTCTGACCCACAGAGGCCTTTTCTAAAATTTCTGAGATAACAGTACCTCTCAGGTCATTCAGTTTTGGACCTTATATCTCCTAGCAAGAGGTGTTCAGCCCAAGGGATTAGGTGCTTGGAAGTGCATTGAGACTTTCAGATTTTTCCAGTGGAAAGTTCTGGTTTAACTGGTCATCATGAAAAATGTTTTATTTTTTGTCTATTGGGCCAGTGATTGCCTTTTTCTAAGACAGTTTTTATAGTGTGGCTGAAATTTTTTATGTAAGGTCATAGGAGAGAAACAACAGGGAGGAAGAAGAGAATCTCAGAATAATTCTAGAGAGCACTGGTCCTATTAAAGTACGTGATGCTCCCTCTATATACCTTGCATGATTTTAAGGCTAAAGAAGAACCCTCTAATATTAGCAGAGCTAATTACTTAAATCAATTAGGATGGGATTTCCTAAAATGGCAAATGATTTCAGCATAACTCGTACTAAGTTATTTAGGCACTAACAGCTTTCTGCCATTGTTTCTTCGCTGCTATATCAGTATTATCCACAAAACCCAAAAGCTTTTCAGTGCAGTGATGCTTGCCCTCTGCGGTGTGCGGAAGGTGCAGCGGCTGTGAGTCACCCTTGTTCCGTGGGGCAGTCTGGCTTTCACAGTTTCACAGTTTGCCTCTCCTGAGACAGACTTTCACTATTTTCGTTTTTCATATTTCCTTTCTTATCTTTCTACACTGACCATATTTTACATCATATGCTTCCTTGTTACTTTAGATATTTTACCATCACAGTGATTTAATGGACTGCAGTAGAGACCAGGACCAAGAGGCATTAGTCTAAGTGACAGAGCATTGGAATTTAGGACTAGATTTTTAGATCAATACTCAGTCTTTTAGTCACCGCTTCATCTTGAAATACAGCTTAAAATAGGAATCAAATATGAAACAAGACAGTTAATGTAGATAGTTAAGGCCCCTGTGGAATGATGGAGATGGAGAAAAATGGAAATCGGGGTTTTGTGATGACGTGTGACTCAGAGTGTCGCATTTCCCATGGGTAAGCGTGACAGCGAAGGGCTGCTGACAGCCCCAGTGGAGGACTAGGCTGTTAGAGGGCATGTGAATACTGTGACAGAAGCTAAGGTTTCATCCACCTATTTGTTGCTCTCTCTGAAATACATTGGAAAATTATGGACTTTTACACGTGGTAGGGAAATAGCTGTAAGATAAAAGCTACATTTTCATCTGTGACTCATGCTACTCTTCTGTCACAGCACAGAGGAGGACTTCTATGCCAGGAGGAGCCAGACTGCCATTTCTCAGACTACACAGCTTCTCTCAATATAAAATGATGCATGAAAAATGTTATATCTTGATAATAGACTCCACTTAAATGTGAAATGTATCCTTGGAGCTCGTTTCTATAGTGCTGTACTCTTTCTGTGCAAGAAATCCTTTTGTAAAATAGCTCAGGCTTCCATTAGTGCTTCTGGACCTGCTCTTCTGGAACAATATTTTTAATATATTAAGCACTACTTCTGGGGGATGAAAGAGGTGTGGGATACCTTCACTTCTAAGTACATGCCTTAACACACTGACTCTTGAGTTTAAAAGCTGGTTTGGGTTTAAGTTGTTTTATGTCCTGCTTAACAGTTTTCCTGAGCACTACCTGTTGGCATCTGTGGGGAAAAAAACCCTGAAATACTCTTCACTTTGAACAGCTCATTTAGGAAGATAGGCATTGCCATGTTTGTACCACAGCACAGTAAGTTGAAGGACTTTGTATGGGTTTATGTGAAGGTCTCTGTTTTTCATGTGTCTTTTAGAACAAATCCTCTAAAAATTGTATCTGATAGCAAGGAAGGGATAATTTAATATGATTTAGTAAGTTGATCATGGTGAGCATTTTAAATTGTTAGTTTTCATCATCCCTTTCTATTTAGCTGGACAGCAGTAACGTGTAGAAGATATGCAGTAAGAGGCTGCCAAAGTTCATTGGGTTTTAAAGATCTCTCATTTTTCTTTACTTACTTTGGCTACATCCTTTATGCCCATGCTCAAGACAAGGACTCATCAGAGTTATCTTTAATTAGTTTGTCAGATTGATGAGGTTCTCACTACTCATAGCAGTGCAAAGAAGTAGGTCAGGGTTTGCAAGACCTGAGAAATGCAAGCATTAATTATATCTTCATTAAAAGAATTAAAATTTTGATGGGTATTACTCTGTAAGAAATGGACAGTTGAGTTGGTATGTGTCTTAGATTGCAAATTGCATGAAGTAACATGGAAAGAACAGAGGACCTTTGGGCACTGAAGGAGCAGAAATTCTGATCTTGTTCCTGTTCTGGACCCCCCGAGTAACAGGGACATGCTTTAGCCAGCCCATGTAGCTCTGTGCACTTGCAACAGCATGTCTGAGTAAAGTTATGTGAAGGAAATAGCAACACAATGGCTGGACTATCTCTTGCTGGTGACTCCAGACTACTCTTCCAGTGAGCAATTACTATACGGCTTGCTTCTGGGATTTGAGAGCTAGATAACTATACACTTTTTGATGTCGGTATTAGCTTTTCACATCAGTGCGTCCTGAAAAGACTTCTACTACAAAGCTGAGACTGCTGAGTCGCTTCCAATTAGAGCTGATATGATGTTAATTAGCCTGATGCTGCTTGGTAAGCTGTTTAGCACTTTTGTCTCACCTATAATGTGTGCTAGGGAACTGTGACTTTTTCCTTTGAGTGAGCCAGTGGGTTTCTGGATCTAGTAGAACTGCCTTGAAATTTAGTCTGGTTACATGAGGACTGATTTCAGACAGGCAACTTTTCTCCTCATTGGGTGTTTTGCTTGTGAAGCCCTGTGATCCACAGCAAAATTATCCATCGTTTATAACCTAAGTGAAAATTCTCTCTGAAATTGTTACAAACGTTTACCTACATGTTCGATCGAGAAAAAAATGAATATGGAACTGTGTGTGCAAAGCAGCTGAATTAATCCTGTTTTCATTCCACATTTACTGTGCTTTTAGCTATGTGAGTTCAATACAGCTTTAATTGCTATATATGCGCTTTTTTTCATATATTAATTGTTCTATAGAGGTGGTGGATATCTTGGAGTCGGTGCTAGCACTTAAGATGTTGTTACCTACTGAAAAAATGTGAAGCGCCTTAAATATTAATAGCACAAGAGAAGCTTAAACACTTAAACTGCTTGAAATCTTTACATATTGCAGGGTTTTAAGGCAAATAAATTACTAAGTGCTTGGATGGCTCTTCTGTCAACTTTAAAGTGCTATTGTTTGGCCTGAGCAAAATCATAAAATTACTCCAAACAGAGAGCACGTATGATCACCTAGAATGAATCTAGGAAAATAATGTGTATACCACGTCATGTGAACCTGCTGTCTGAAACTAGACTGATACATTGACACACATTCCCTAAATGAAGAAAAGAAACTAACTTGAATTCCAGCTGTGTCTATTAAAAAAAATGAACTTTCCCCCATATTAATCTATAAAATAATAAATATCTATTTTTATATTCTCTGTGTGTAATGGCCAATAGCTATTCTATATCTTTAATATGCAAGATGTATTTTTTAGGCTTTTATATAGGTATTATTAACAAAGCAGTTTCAATAGGTCACCTGTTCGCTTCATCTTCTTGGGAATGTTTGACACGTGATGCTGGCGTTTGCTCAGAAGTTCTGACAAACTTACACATAAAGCAGAAACCTCATATGACATGGCAGCCTCTGAATGGCATTTTTATATGTATTTTTAGAAATTTTTAGAAAGCTATGCTTGTCTGAGGAAATGTGATTTAAATATTGGAAAGCTTTTTCTGGTCATCAGCTAAATCAGTACTATTGTATTTTTAATAGATAGATGTATAAAAATCAAAGTACCTGCTGATTTGTTAATTCAAATCAGTTTGCATATTTACATGTAATTTGAAAAAGCTTGGTAGCATGTTAATAGAAAAGGCTCAGTGAATAAGCATGGAAGCAGTATCCTCAGCTGAGCACCAAGTACAGCGAACATGGTGGTTTCTATTTAATTAGCTTTAAAATGTCCGTGCCTTGAGGTGGCTACATAAGAGCCAATAAAAAGACATACTCGTCTTAGGGTGCCTTTTTTCTTAAAAAGCTTTATTAAATACCCGGGAATGGTTTTGTAGCTCTGGCAAAGTAATTTGGTCTATTTATTCTCAATAGGTATTTTGGTTTGGATTGGCATGTCTCTTAGCTTAGGCCTGTCACCGAATTGCCTGGTGAAAATGAGAGCTGACATTTCACGTGACCATACTGATAACTGTGACTCTAATAAAACAAAGATCTCAGCATTATATCCTTTTGACAAAAAAAAAAAAAAAAAAAAAAAAAAAAAAAAAAAAAAAAAAAAAGAAAGATTAAAAACCCACTGTAAAATCTTAGAGGAGTATGGCCCTACTATTGAGCAGTCTAAGATTATATTTTTCACAAACATTGATGCTGGTCATCAAAACCCTTAAATTGCAGGAATCCTGGAGAAAAAGCAGCTGTTATCATGGTCTGTTGTGGTGTCACTGCTCATTTTGAACCTTTCCCCCTGTGCTTCTGAAAATTCCCAAACAGGATCTCCATTTCTGTTTTGCAAGAGCTAAACTGTACAAAATTTCACGCAGTCTCTTCAGTTTTGAGAAAACTTCATGTTCCAGTTGATGATGGTGTGGTCAAAACTTCCCTCCTGAGCTCTAGCTCTGGTACCTGTTGGCCTGGCAGCTGCCACAGTTGCTGGTTGTCCTTAGTACTAAGTAATCACTTGCATCTGATGCATTTCTAGGTGGAGATCTCAGCAGGAAAGAATCAGGTAATCTGGCTCTTAGAAGTAACTTATGTAGAAGCTGTTAATTTGCAGTTCTTAATGTGATGGGATGGGAAATTGGGAGACAAAACATATCTGCTGGGCTCCAGGTCCGCACAGCAGTCATTAAAATGTTTTTCTCTTTTAGCCATAGCTCTCTTTTTTGATCATCTTAATTTCTTAGCATATTGCTCCATTTGTTTGAAATTCCCCCTCTAAGTTATATTTCTCCTGGGGTGCAGGGGTATGAGCAGAAAAATTGTAAGCTTAGGAAAAAGAAACCCTGAGTTATTACAAATAATCTAAACATTGCAAAGTGGATGCTTTCTCAAGGAGTCACATCAGTATATGGAAGATGAGCAGTGCTGGGCTCCTGGTACTGTTATAAGTATGAAGTTTAGTAAGGTTCTATTAGTCATTTATTTAAACTCTCTGTGCCTCAGATTAATGCCAACTTTTTTTTCCTGACTCTTACAAGTTGTCTTTATTTCATTTGTGTCTTTATGTACAATGCTAAAATAAATTCTCTTAAGTTCACTGCTTTGCTTCCTTTATTTCATTCTCTGCTGAAAAATGCAATAGAGTAATTTTATTAAAACAGTCTAAAGGGTATTACTCACATTTCTGTAAAACTCTTGAATATTTTGAAGTCTGCACATAAAACATAGATGCTATAAATAAACTTAGTGTGTGGCAACAACTAAATATGCTGCAGGCCTGGTATACCTGTATTGAGGATGGGCTCTTAAACTCTGAGCTTTATTAAAGGGGAAGCCTGCGTAACAGGGGGATGCTGACTTACGCTGTTGTCAGATCTGATGGCAACTGTTGTGAAGAGCCATCCAGCACGGAGCACAGAATGGTTAAAAAATGTGGCTCTTCGGGGAACTACCATTTTCAAGCAGTCTTTGTTGTTGGCTGGGCAATTCTCTAACTGTCACGGCAGTTTTTAGTAGCAGA
>VZTL01019008.1:0-12449 GCA_013400535.1 Scopus umbretta | reverse complement strand
GGGCGTGGGGGGGGGGAGGGGGGGGGGGGGTTGACAAAAGAAATGAATTATGCATAAGGAATTAATTTCCTTGATGAATAGGGACTTACAAACTCAATTGCCATTCGCTTTCAAGGGATGCTTGGGGGAGCGGGTGTGAGGGAATAAAAGCAGAGGATGGAGTGGAGGGAGAACAGCTGAGCCTGGAAGTGTTCCTGGCCTTTGAGTGGACTTTGGGAAACAGCCCTGGGTCATTTAAACCGTATGATGGATTCTATATTCCCATCAACGTGTGGGGTTTCTTGCTGGGGTGAAAATCATAGTGGTGAAGATGCAGCAAATCTAGCAGTACATCTGTCAGCAAGTGCCATTCTTTGCTCAGAATAGGAGGAGAAAAGGGCCAGATGAGGATTTGGCTATTTGAATAGGTGGGGAAACTGAGGCAGGTGTGTACGTGTGACTTGTTCAGGTCCGGTACAGGCTAGTGGCTGATACAGGAGTAGTGGTTAGGGCTCTTGCGCTCCAGAAGTTTGTCTTTTTTTCCCTCGTGTGCCCTTCCCTCCTGCATGCTGCCATGTCCTGGGAGCAGAGCCAACAACTGGGAGCACTAAAAGCACTAGAGTGAAGATGCTGTTAAAAAGCCTTCTGGAAACTTTGCCCAGCCAGAAAAACTTGCCCCCAAACCCAAGCAGAAAATGCAGATTCCTGATGGGAAGAGAGCATCTGTCAACCCAAGTGATCTGCCTGGCATCAAGCAGATGAGCTTTTGTGCTGTGTGTTGGTGCATGTGGGAAGAAGTCTCTTCCCTTAGTGGAGGGATGGGGCAGGTCAGTGTTTTGGAGAAAAGGAGAAATCTGCTTGTGATGCCAGTTGCTCTTGGGTTAAGAAGTATTTCACCTTGTGTTGGGGGTGTTGAAGGGAAGTCTGACCTGGCTGTTGCACTGGCTGATGAATTGGAGAAGTGGTGGGCAGAGTGAGGCACGAAGAGGAGCCATGCTGGGCTCTGAGCTCAGCCCAACATTGGGCAGAATTAATGCTGAGCAAGGCAGTTCAGTGGCCCTGTCTTCCCCAAGATCTGATTTCTCAAAGCCTGTGTGGCTCTTTCTGATCCACTGCAAGTAATGCGTGCTTCTCCAACTCTCCTGCACCTGTGCAGCTTGGAGCAGCCCTGTGGTAATGAGCCTCATCCTCCTGAAGAGTACCTTCAGGAGAGTGGACTTAAGAGCTGGGTGAGGAGGGTGCTGGAAGTGGTGTTTGGAGATGGAGGAGGGGCTGTGCCATGCCAGGGACTGTGTCAGAGGCTGAGCTGTGCAGCTGGGCTCCAGCTCTTTGCTGGTGAGCAGTGGTCCTGCAACCATCCTCTCGTGTTTTAGACACAATGGAAGACCTCAGCATTGCCTGATGGTACTCCAGGCCCAGATCCTGTGAGGGACACAGGCTGGGACCATCCTGGCCTGGTGTCCCTGCAGTCCAGCATCAAAACTGGTGAGCTGATGTAGGTAGATAGTTTTCTCCTAGGGACTGCAGTTTTCATGCCCTTTGCAACTTGCATATTGCCCTTTAAACATTTCTGTCTCAGCAGGATTCATGTACCTGGGTACTCATGGACTTAGGATGAAGGTTTGCAAGTGAGCAAAGTGAGGTGTTGCTGGCTGCCTGGGTATTTCCAGTATCAAAGAAGACGGTGCGTGTTGGCAGAAGTTGTGCCAGAGCCATGGTGCTGGGTTCATATAGCATTGTAGCACACCACGAGCATCATCTGTGCCTGCGCATGTGCCCCTGTGCTGCACGTCAGCCCCGTGGCACACCGAAGCTCGGTCTTCTCACTGATGTGATGAGCCTGGGGGATTTGTGCAATACTTGTCTCATCCTGCTTTCCCCTTCCCTGTGCCGTTTGGAGGAGGGAGAGGTGTAACCCAGGCAGACATAGCATCCCCAAAACCCCCACCGTGGGAGCAGCTACGTGGAGTTTGGGATCACACCAGCTGGCTACAAGGAGGTAGCATAAGTTCTTCTGCTGTGGAGGGGGACTGAAAGAGTGTGAGTGCCCAGGGAAGGGTGGATTAATCACCGCTTTTTCTTTTCCATCCCCTTCTTGGCCACCCTCCCCTTTCCCAAGCAAAGGGCAGAGGGGGATCTGCGGGCAGGGTGCTTTGGAAGCTGTCGCTTTGCATTGCGTGGCTGGGGAAAGGTCTCTACCTGCCTTATTTTGTCCCTTTTGCTGTCAGGGCTGACAGTGCTCATGTTTATTTCATCCGGCGTGGCGGCTGTCTCGTTTCCCTATCCTCCGATGTCATTAGCGCACCGAGAGCGGGCCCTGCAGTGCTCAGCCTAATGAATTCCGCTGTGGCTCTTCTCTCCCTACCTCGTTACCAAAGCTCAAGGTGTCAAATTAAACCCGGCCGGGGAAAGGAGAGAGAGAACTAGGCGCAAAAGGAGGAGGGGAGGAGGAGGAGGTGTGTTGTACGGGTTCCTTTGGTTCTAGAGTTTCCCAGTTTCCAGCTATTTTTTCCTTTTAAGCTGTTTCCTTTGCAGCTGGGGTTTCTCTTTGAGGCTGGACATGCTGTCACACCAGAGGTGCTGACTTTGTCCATGGCCCTGGGTCCTCTTCTGTTGGGGCGGGAGGAGGGATGTCCTCTTTTATGTCCCCGCTGCAGAGCACATCTTGGCATCCTCTCCCCCTGCTCTGTCTTGTCCATGCTGTGTGGCCACATGGGAGACAGCGGTGGCTGGGAAAGTTCTGTTTTAAAAACCAGGTGGCTGTTTCACAGCTCCTAGTCCACCTCCTGGGTTGTGCCCTCAAGCTGTGATGATGATGCAGGCAGTTTTAAATGAAAGCTATTATCCCCCATCTCTGGGAGCTGGTGAGTTTGAAGCGAGCTACTGCCCATCCTGAGAGCTGGGGCACCAAAAGACATGCCAATGGTCCACCACCATCTCCATGGCTGTGCTCTTCTAGGCTATGTTTTGCTTTTCTTCAGTATTTCTCACCCCTGGTTCGCCTAGCCCCTGGCACAGGAGCTTGGGGGTCCTTTGCCCTCCAGAGCCAGGGAGTCCAGGAGGTGGCTGAACTGTGGCAGGATACCTGGAGTGACAGCAGCCTTTACCCAGCAACCCCCCTGCCCCATCCTTCTGGGCTCTCATGGATTTAAAATAGTTTTGTAATACAATTATCTCTTCATGGATGGGCTTTTTCATTACGTCAGCTGCTTGAGCTGTGGTGAGCATATTAATGTGGGATTAGTGCCATGGCGGAGCGTGTGTCGGCAGTGGGGAGGAAGGGAGGGAGGGACAGCCCCCTCTGCGGGTGACTGTCCCTGCCCTCCTGAAAGGAGGTGACTGGAGGCTGAGTAGAGGAACAGAGCAGGAGCCAAGGGCTGCCCTAGGGACAGGGACCAGCCCTTCTAGGACGTTGGGACCCCTTTTGCACCCTGGGTTTTGCATCTTGGGGCTGCTGGTGGGTGTTGCTGGGAGGATTTGTCTTGGAGAGCACCAGCCTGGGTGACAAAGTGGCCTTGAGGTCCTTCCAGCAAGCTCCTGTCCTGCAACTCTCACTGCAGGGGGGAAAGCTGTAATGGTGTGTCGTGCTCATTTTTGCTTTGCTTTGTTTGCTGGGGGGGACAGGCACCTGTCCCTCTGCAGGGGACGGAGCTGCATTGCTGCCTGCCTGGGGGACCTGGGTCTCAATCCCCCAGCCTGGGGAGAGGAACAGGGACCCCAGACCTGCTTCTGCCTCTAGCTCCACCAACCACACCAGCAAATTTTTGGTGAAAGGAAGATGCAGAGAAGGGAGAAGCCAGATGTGGCTGTCCCCTTCTCACAGCTCGCTGGAGGACCAAGCGCAGGACACAGGGCCATTGGAGCAGATGGGCTCAGGCTTCAAACTGGTTGCCTGGAGCTGTGGCTTGCCGGCAGTGGCTTTTAACCCTGTGTGGCCAGCCAGGGTGCATCTGGGTGCACCAGGGGGTGAGGAGCAATTTCATGTGCAATTGGAACTGCAAAAGGAGAGCAGAGGGAGGCACAATTTAATCACCTCAGCTGGCCCTGGGCCAAGACCACCAAGATTCAAACACCTCTCCATCGCAAGAGATGCTGGGAGAGTATTAATTGGCATAATTCATCAACCGTTTGGCACCTCATGGTGCGTTGTCTATGCAGTGTCCCCAGTGCTCTAGGCCAAGGGGATTTTGGGGAGCTTTGAGGCTTTTCTGGAAAGCAGGTGAAACCTGCTGGCCTGGGCAGCTCCCAAAGTGGTGGATGTGGTGCAAGCGGGTGGTGGAAGGGCCTCCAAAACCACCTACCTGCAGAGGAGGAAGGGAGACCTCATGGGTTTCGTCTGCAGCTCCTGGTACATCGGCTGCTTCCTTAGCAGGTTGGCACAGGGGTTGAAGGGATGTTTCAAGCCCAACCCAAAGGCCCTCCTTGCTTGACCCCGCTTACTTCTTGAGAAAGACTCGGTGCTGGTGTGGCACTCTGAAGAGGAGTTAAGTGATGTGAAAGCTTGCTGAAGGGGCAGTCTGCAATAAAGAAAAATTGTTTCCCCTGCACTGTCCTGAAAAAAGCAAGAGAGAAAGAAAAGCAAGCATCCCCTCTGCTACAGCTCTCTGGTTAAAGACTCAGCCTGCTGAAAGAATGAATGACTCCCTCTGCAGCAAAAAGGGTAAGTGTGGTCTAAAATGGACTCAATGTGAATATCAACCTGGTACGTGGAGATTCTGCCGCTTTTCCCAACCATGGAGGCATTGAAACGCAGCCAAGTCATCTTGGTTTGAACAGTTCATATCACATCCTCTTAGCTGGCTGGGAATAGTGTGACTGTCTCCTCCCATCCCAAAGACCTGGAAGACTGAAGGCTTGTGTGACCTGTACAGCCTCATTTATTGGAAGAGCATGAAGGTGTTGCATGGCAAGTACCTGTGTGATGCGGGTATCTCTGGGGGTTTTGGGGTGGCAGGTGCCAGGGCAAGAAGGAAAAGGGACACATCAAAAGTAAAGTGCTCAAACCCCAACAGCGGGCAGCGATAGACCCGGCGATGCTCAGCACGAGTTCCCTCTCCCATCTGGGTGGCTCTTGTTTTGTTCCATGTGTAAAGCTACTTGTGTGTCAGGGGTCAGGTCTCTGTGCATCATGCCTCAGTTTCCCCATCTGGGTAGAGAGGTTGATATGCGTTTGCTCCCTTTCTGGAGTACAGTGGAGACAAGTTCATTCAAGCACTTTGAAGTCCTCTGATGAAAAGTGCTGGAGAAGGACAGAAGCTTATTAATTGTTGTTGAGAATATCTGTCAGTCACACGTGAGGAGCTGCTGGCTGAATTTCTGTTGTCTGCTCTGTCTGGGAGAAGATAGTGACAGTACTGAGACAATGAGAGTGGGGCTGTCATTCTCATGGAAATCAGTCCTGCAGGCTGAAAACCGCCAGGTTTATAGGAGCAGTATATCCGGGTTGTGATGGGAGATAAGGCTCTGTCCTGGTGTGTTGCTGTGGAGGCCTGGCCAGCCTTTGCTTTCAGGCACTGGTGGAGCCATGGATGCAGGGATATTGGTTGGTGGTGGCCTTCCTGCTACCTCGGTTTTGGGTGCTTGATGTTCCTGTTGACAGTAGCCCATGGGAGCCTTAAAAGACACAGGTCAGTTGGCAATAACAGAGAGTTGTCGTTGTGTGTGCAAAACTGATGGCTGTTTAAGGTGATAGATTTGTCCCTGACTAGTACCCAGACTCGGTTACCTGATAAGCGTCTCCAGAGTACTAAAACATAAGTTTCTCTGCAGCTATTAGACCCATGCTGGAGCAGTGATTAACCTCTCAGCTGTCTGACACTCTGGTTTGATTCACACACATCTCAGGGTCTGCAGCTGCCCAGGAGTTGCAGGCGTGGAGCTTGCTGCATGCTGGTGTCCATGTTTGTGCTGCTGGCCGAAGAGCCTGTCCCTTACGACTTGGGAAAGGATGCACAGACTTGTCTTGGAGAGCCATGGAGGAGGAAATTAGTGGGGGACAGAAAACTTTCTTCCCTCAAGGCAGCTCATTGTCACCTCCATGCTTTCACCTTGTTGAAAGGCTGTAGCACTTGTCTCGTAGGGTCTGACCCTTCTGATGGGGTGGTTTGTCTTGCTTAATGTGAACAGAGTGAGTTTGGTGCTAGGAACTTGACTGTTGCAGATGATGTGTCTCGTAGGTTTGAAGCAGGGGGATCTCCATGCTCCAAGGTTGAGGAAGACAGAGCAAATTTTGGTGGGACAGCACGGTGTCCCTGCTGATGAAGGCCATGGAGAACCAGCTAACCCCGAATATCGTGTGTGGGTGAGCAGTGACCCTGTGATCAGAGCCTGGACTATGCCCCTGGCTCTGCTGAAACGCCCTGGATGCTGCTGTGCCACCGTGCATCCCCATCCACTGCTTCAGCCAGACTCCAGGGTGCTCTTCTGCTGCAGATCAGGATCTCCTAAACTTGTCTCCTCATTTGGTGATGGGTGAGAACCTTCAGAGCAGTCTCCTTTCCCCAGCCCTGTCCCACGCTCTCCTACCCCTGCTGTGACACTCAACATCTTTCTCGCGGATGAATTTGGCAGTGCCGGGTTGGGCTTTCTTGCCAGTGTGGCAACAGCCACAGCTCCCAGCTTGTTAGACTGAAAGAATGTGCCGTTTTAATTAATGATATGTAAATATCCTTGAATGGGCCGCATTTGCATATTAAGAGAGATTTGCGGAATCTGCGGAGTAATATATTTTAATTAAGGATTAATTAAAAATAATGGGAATTTCATTTCGCCTGGCAGAATCCGTTTAGATCTTTGCACACGTCTGCTCGGGAGCCCAGTCGGAGCACGCTGCCGGTGCTGTGGTCCACAGCTGGGGCTGGCCGCCAGTGCCGCTCCTGTCCTGGCCGGGTCCCGAAACTACTAGCAGAGCCGAGTGGCCGGTCCCCTTGGCCGCACAGCCTGGCTGCAGGTTTTCAGGCTGTTTTTTGATATTCTTTATGGCAAAATAAGCAAATGGCTGTGAGACACGGAACACTAGTTGTGTTGGCAATTATGTTAATAGCATGCTATTAGGCTATGATTCTATATGAGCAATTGGGGAGAAGAAATGCCTTACTGAGAGAGAATGATACAACAGACGTCTGTCTTATTGATATAGCTCCAGAGGAGCTTTCTGCATAATTACACTCGGCCACTTTTTGGAGGTTGGGGAGAGGCTGTGGCCCTGGGATGGTGGGCAGAGTGGCCCCTCACATGTACCTGCATTGGAGGCAGGGATGCATCAGGCTGCCTTTAAGATGCTCCCGGGAGAGATTTGGTAACTGGCTGTGATGGGCTGAGTGTCCAAGCGTTCTGGGGGCTCTTTGGTGTTTTGCTCCATATGGTCTTGCAGAAGGGATATGCCCTGCATCAGTGGCCAAAGGGCCAATGTAGAACTCTGGGGACCTCAGCAGGACCCCAGGGCTATCTGGCTGGACCTCAGGGCTTGGTGGCTGGACCATGGGGCTTGGTTGACGGAACCATAGTGATGGGAGAGCATCAACAGGGAGGCTCATGGCAGCTTTGGGAAAGTTTGGGTGACAGGATCATGCCAAGCAGATAGACAAATGGTTCCAGTGGGACTGGCAAGGAGCGGGAGGCCTCTTGAGGGGTTAATGTGGGTGGGGGGCAGGAGAGGAGAGCAGGGGAAGGGCGGGGGTACTGGTCCCTCCATCCCATCCACCTTTTCCTGGTGCTAAGCTGGCTGCAGCATACCAAATGCAAATGGAGAAAATGCAGTTTGTGGTAAGTGTCCGCTAATAAATAACCTCCGAGTCTTCTCCCTATCAGGCAGTGACATCCTGCATTTCTCTTCCCCGCCGCACCAGCCCAAGACATTTAATGATGTGGTGCTCCTTATGGGATGTGCCGCCCATGCTAAATATCTCCAACCTTCACAAAATGGTGGGCAGAGAGCCCAGCCCGGCTCTGGCAGCCCTGTTCCTCTCCTCCATAGCCCTGGGCAGAAAGATCGGCGGCGGTGCGGCATCCCCCTTCCCATCCCCGGCGCCGGGTGCAGACCCCTCCACCGCGGTCACTGGAGGATTTCATTAACTGCACGAAGTAAAAAATAATCAATTTCAGATGTTCCCAGTGTTTGTGGTAATGGTCTCTCTAACCATTCTGATTAGCCGAGTGAAATGGAATTTTTCTTTTAAATTACAGCGCGTTGACATTAAATATAGGCAAACTTTGTGTGCGTGGGGGGGGAGGGGACAGGCTTTTTACATTCATCCCTGTCCTTCTCCCTCCCCGTCCATCACTCGCCTTATCTTTCCATCACCCCCTCCCCAATCATGCTGAAATCCCCAGTGACTTCTTTCTGCTGCCCACCAGACAGGGTTTTTTTCTTTTTTCCTGGGCTTTGTGAAATGTTTCCTGGGGTTTCAGGCTGGTGGGGGTCTATTTTTGCCCTTTTTTATAAATTTACATTTTTATTTTTTTAATTTTCCATGGTGTTTTGGGCTGGGGTTAGTGCTGCCACTAGACTGGGTTTCTTCCCCCCATCCTCTCAGCCGCACGTGCAGTTTTGCTTCGGTTTTGCCGCTCTCCCTTTTTGCTTTGCGGTTTCCTTTTGGCATCCCGAGCGGTGCAGTCCGCAGTGAAATCGATAGCGAGAGCCGTGGCCGTGTGCCTTGGGGAGCAGGCTGGGCTCCTTCCTCCTCTGGCTCTCTCTCATACCCACCTCCTCTCCCCGCACCCCTTCACTTTCCCCAGGCTGAATTTTTTAGACTTCAAACAAGCCCGCAGCAGCCCTTCCTTGTTTTTTTTTTCCTTTTTATTTTTCATGCATTTTCCCCCTACCTTCCTTTATTCCCCCTCTCGCCGGTGCGTGGCAGTGGCTGCAGGCGGGCACCAGTACGGCACAGCCCAGCCCAGGCTTTGGACTTCTCCTTTTGATAAGCTGTCATCCCCTGGCCCCGCACCGGGATTTGATCAGAGCGCTCTCTCGACCCTGTGGAAGACATTAAACACCCTCCCAGACCCTTTCCTCTGTCTCCATCTCTGAACCTTTCACTCTCCTTTAATGAGAATTTCTCCTAATTATTTCAGTGGCTGCAGCACGGGGACCGCAGTGTAGTTAGATCTTGATACCAGGACGTGACTGTTATGCTGATAAAGGCAAAAGATCAATAATTTAGGCCCTAGCGTTAATGGCAGAGCTGAGAGCTTAAGTGTCTGTATTCAGGTTTAGTCCTGAAGGTTCCCAGAGTATTAATGATTTCCAGAGGAATTCCCACCCCCCCTTCCCCTTTCCTTGTGCTGCTGTTGCTTTTTCCTGAGTCCTGTCTCTTTCTTAAACCCCCCTCTCCTCATCTTTTATTTTATTTTTGGGGGTTTTTTTTATTGTCTCCCTACTCTGCAGCCATTCTGCTTTGCTTTTGGGTTGCCCCTGACTTGCCCTTACACCACTTACGTGGGGATGTAGCAGTGCATTAGAAAGCAGAGGGAGGGTGGGGAAACGGGGCGGGGAAGCATTGAAGGGGGATAAAAAAAACCCAAACCATCTCTCTCTCTTTTGCTTTGGAGACTGCAGGATGGGCCTCGCTCAGGAGGCGAGCAGCATGGCTGTATCTGGGCAATGGCTCGGGTCGAGTTGCCTTCTGCAGGAGCTGGAGGTCTCCATCTCCGATGGAGGCGCTGTGTAGCGTGGCAGTGCAGACGGGCTTACCTTCAGCCCTGTGGCCATGTCCGGGTCACCCATGCTGTCTCCCTTGCCGCTGTGCCTGTATATGCATGCGGGGGGGGGGAAGAACCACCAAGCGTGAAACACTGCTGTGCTCTGTTTTCTTGTCTCTATTTCCATATAACACCTGCCAAGCTCTCAGTGCAGCCCCTCTCCTCCTGCACCCTGATAGACCCATTTTTGCTGCAGAAACTCGTGTCCCTGCCTATTCATGTCAGCTTGAAGGGGACTGCTGGCAGGGGCGGTGTGTATGTGTGTGTGCCACCTGTTCTGCACACAGGATGCTCCAATGTCATGATTCCCAGCCACTTTCCCGTCCTTGTCCTCTGGGAAAGGAGGTCCCCTGGTGCTTTGTGCTTCTTTCTTCCCAGCACTGTGATCCATCTGCCTTCTTGCTTGCTGCCTTTCCTCCCCCAGGCCAGGCCAGCGCATCTGAGCTGATCCGTGGCTGTCTGGGAAGTGTTTGGAGGCCCAGGGTGGAAAGGGGGAGGTTTGAGAGGAGAAGGGAGAGGGGTGGGAAACATTAACCAGTTCTCTAGTGGGTCACAAGCACTTTCCTCTTTGGTGTGTGTGTTGGTTTGGTTTTTTTTTTCTTTTTTTTGTTTAAACCTGTTAGTACTTGAGGATTCAGGAAATACTGAGTTGATTTGAAAGAAGATGACAAATGATGAAGGGAAATTGGGGAATAAAGACTGTTATTTAGCCATGAGGAGCCCTGGCTGGGAAACACTGCTATGTGCATTAGCTGGTTAATGGGAATTTTGCCTGGGTTATCTCCATCCTGATTAGGGAAAAGAGGCTGGGCTTGTGTGGGTTTCGTGGCTTTTTGGTCTGTTTGGTGCCCCGGGCTGTCCTTTGCTGCAAAGGGAACGGGAAGGATTTCTTCAGAGTTGCAGAGCATCCCTTTCCTCCGGTGCTCCGGGTCTCTCCTGAGGATCAGTGCCCCTCTGGCTCAGCATTGAGCTTGCCGGTCCTCTGCTGCTGTCCCTGATCTCCGATCTGGGCTGACATGAAGTGGGCAGGAATTGGTAGAGCATTGTCTGTCCCTGGCAGTGTCAAGAAGCACGTGATGTGTCCTGAGTGCCACCAACCAGACCCCACAGACAAGTTGGAAATACTGATTTGTGCTTTCTAAGGATGTCTTAAGCAATGGAGGAAGCCTCACTGTTGAGGCTTGGTCTTTCCTGAGGATCAGCGTTACTTTGTGTTGTGCTTTCTCTTCTGATGCCAAATGCTGTGAGTCTCATCTCCCCCAAGGCTTCTGGAGCCTTGAGGGGAAAAAATGACCAAGGATGTGAGTATCCCACTGAAGTGGAAGCTGGCAGTGCTGTGAGTGCCAGTGAATTCTTCCTTCCCAGCTGCAGATCTGAGATATCTTCTGGTTTCTTCCCTTTCTCTTTGCTAGCAGTTGAAGGGTCATGCTGGCATCCGGGGGACAGCATGCTCCTTTGCGTACCTGTGCCTTTGCTGGGCTCAGACAGGCACGGCAGGCTGAGGCTTGGTAAACAATCCTGTATCTCCACGGTCCAGCTGGCTCCTCCTAGCCGTCTCGCCTTGGCAGGGCTAGCCAGGGTATAAATTAGTTTCAACTTATTGTAGTCACTGAAGTATAGAAATGTAGCTGAGGACATGCAGGGAAAACATCTGGGCAGTGCAAAAGGGCTTGTTGGCTTTTATGTGATGGCATTATTTGGGGTTGGGAGTAAAGAACCTTAGAAGCAGATTTTTTTCAAAGAATGAAAAGGTATTTCAATGCTGCCTAGTTCCATGCTGTTTACAAAAATACATGTTAATGTATATGTGTGTGTGTATGCATATATCTGTATATGCACACATGTAATCGCATATATAGAAATGCAAATATGGAGTGATGCGAATCTGAGCTGTTGGCCTGGTAGATGCAGGCTGTGTTGTAGAGATGCTCCAGGGAGTAAAGGAGCCCCATAGTTACATTTCTTCATGCAAGGTAGGGACCATGTGTCCTGATCCCAAATCCTTTCTTTGATTCTTGAAAAAACAGAGACCGACCTACTGCACGTGTGGCCATGTGGAACCCAGGGCCAGTTCCCTGGTGTCACAGGTGGTTGTCTCCTGTTATCGAGGCAAGAAACAGGAGCCCTGTCTTTGGGGTCACTTCAGCTTTCCTTCTTGCTTTTCCTAGTGGGTCTCCATTTATTCTCCTGGGCAGGAGGTACAACAGCCACCTGATGTTCCTACCTGCTTCCTGGTCAGGTTACGTGTTTAGACTCAGGTGTTTGGATGCCAAATTCAGTTGACTTCAGTGGGATCTTCCTTATCCAAGGCTGCCTGAGGCATGTGTTGGATTTGCCAGGCTTGGTTAGGAAGCTGATTTCTGGATGCTCTGGCCTTAGGCTGTGCGGGTTGAGTATTTGCAGAGTTTGTCTCAGCAAGCTTTAGAGAGGAGAGAACTTTAAGGACAAGTATGAGTAGCTGTAGGTTTTTCTGGCCACCAAACTGGTGGTGAAGTAGGGAAGGATTCCCCAAAGCTCTGCTGGTATTTGTTGCGGGTAGCCCTGGGGAGCAGGTATTTGTATCTGAAATGTTAATAGAGAGACGGAATTGAATCATGCGTGCTGTCGGGGGAACGGTAAAAGCCATTTACAAAAGAAGCCAAGAGAAGATCAGTAGAAATGCACACAAACCCTAAAAATCCCAATGTGATGCCTGAATAATCACCCATTTGTCTGGGGAAAGAGATTAATCCAGCCAGGGTTCAGTTTAACAGGATTATTGAAGGCGGGGG
>VZTL01019006.1:0-15105 GCA_013400535.1 Scopus umbretta | reverse complement strand
GAAATTAATATTAATTTTACTGGAAAAATTATTAAGAACTCAAGCCTAAACAATACTTGTTCTCTAGGAAATTGAACACATGACAATTCAGATCAGCTATTCATGTGCCTGTGACACTATGAAGAATGCGAATCTCTCATCCAAAGCAGTGGACCAAGGCACTGCAAAAACGATATTTGGGAAGAAAGGAAGATGCCATGTTTGAAACAAATGCTTTTGTTCTTAAAAGACAATGGAATTGAGTTAATTGCTTCATAATGGAGAAAGTACTGAAGTATGAAAACAATCTGCAATTCGGAAAACTGTTCCGTGTCCACAAGTTAAGAGTTTATTGCCAATGCTTTATTCATTTATTTTAACATTGCTGCACTAAACTCATACTATCATTTCTCTGCTTGAATTAGATCTCCGTGAATTTTAGCAGATTCCAGTTCCAGCCTGGAAGTAGATAACTCAAAACAACTGTTAATGTGGGGTTGTGGTTTATTAGTGTTCTCACACTAAATCCAAGACACAGCCCTATACCAGCTACTGGGAAGAAAATTAACTCTATCCCAGCTGAAACCAGGACACGTGGATACGACTGCTTGATAAACCAAGGTAACGAAACGCCCTCCTTTCTGCAACTGGGAACAGCGCTGAGGTTTCAGTTAAAAAAGCAACAAGCAAAAACCAGGCATCAGAAGCTTTCCAAACACAAAACCAAGGGCAGTCATTTTCTGGTTTTCTTGCAGGGGGAAATTAAAAAGCCCCACGGTTTTCTGCAGGCGTTGTTTTGGGGATTAACAGAGAGCCAAGGAAGTTAGCCATAAACCACATTTCACAGCATCATTAAATTGTCCAGAAACCGCAGGCTTATTACGATAAGCACCGTACACGTTCTTAGAAAAGTAAGCCCTCCCCTGGTTTGTATTTTGACTATATAAGTCCTGCGATAAAAAGAAAAAAAAAAAAACAAAACACCACCACCACACACTCTCATGCTCATTCCTGGAGGTCTCCTTGCCCCTTTCTGAAGACGGCCTTGTTCTTCCACCCAAGCGACCCAATTACGCCCCTCAGCCTGGGACTCGCCAACCGTCCCCGCCAAGGTCTCGGTTTCCCCTCCCTCACCGCAGCTCCCCCCCTGCCCAGCTACGTTTGTGCTGTAACTCCCGGGCACCTTTGGCGTGAATCAGCGTCAAATGAGCTGCCCTCATCCGCGCCAAGGTCAGAGCGCCGAGCGACGGCCCCTGTAGGCAGCTGACACTGCGGCGTTACCCTATTAGATACTGCAGGATCAGGCGCTTTAGGAATGCTTCACAATACAGAACGTCCGCATCCACAGAATAAGCTTGTTGCAGTCCTTACTGAATTGCTTTCGAGTAAATATCTTCAATCGCCCTGTCCGTCAGAAACCTCAGTTCATTCAAAATTCATCACACAGGACTCAAAATGTTCCCCCCCACAGTTCATTAGCTGAAGTCTACCTCGGGTGGATTCGCCTTGGCTGTTTCAGAAGCACGGAAATACTAACCCAAAGTTTCCTTTAAAATATAATTTGCAAACCTGACACGTTAGTTATTTATCAGAGAGAATTGAAATTGTTGCCATATTTCCCTAAAATAAACATACCACAGAGTGTTGAGTTGGTTTAAACGATGTTGCCTTCAATTTGACCTGCTGGCTGCACATCAGTTCAGCTGTTAATAAACCTTCAGACCACGCCTCATCTCCAATAAAAACTGAATTTTAACATCAGCAACTATTCTCATGGCGGCGGCTGCGCTGGCCTTCAAAACCCCAATCACTGGAAAATTCTGCTAAACTGATGGAAAACGTCCAGCCTGTCTCTGAGAAAATGTGAGCTAATTTATATGTAAACCCGTGTAACACAGTGTTTCATTTCTTCAGGCCTGACTCACACCGATAAGCTGTTAGTCTAACTAAGGGGGGGGGTGGGGAATCTTTTTTAACACAAAATTAGCTGTTGAGCATCCTGCTTATTCACTCTGTGCCTGATCTGAGCTTTCTCATCCAATGATGTGGAAAACAGCGGGACCGAAAAAGAGCACTGAAGGACCTCAGGGTATTTTGCTCTACTCCTGTTAACAGAGGAGGGTTTGGAGCCTGGAGGATATCTCATGTCTGGAACTGGAAGGGGTGAAATCAGCCATGCCACCTAGGAAAGGGACCTTAGAGCTGTTTTCAGGGTTTGTCCGTTTTGCCAAAATTCACGCGCTACAGCTCTGTTTCTCCTGGCGTAAGCGAGGGGAGCCTGCAGAGAGGGGTGCCGGAGCGTCACCACGCTGGAGGTGATGCACAGCCGCATCCCGCAGAGGGACCTCCCTTCAGAGTCCACCAACAGCCTTCTCAACCCTGAAAATGGTAATTTTACTGCTTATTATTCATATTTACCAAGATGGGATCACTAAAGGACTTGAATGAGGTACAAGCAGTTATCCTTGCTGCTAATTAGTCCTCAATTACTGCTAACACAAGATGGCTTCTCCGATAATCTGTCAGTTATTTGTGTTTAGGAACAGCCTTGAAAAACATCTGTGACCACTCTCAGGCAGTGTCTTTGTTTTAAATCTCCTACTTTCCCCCCCTTTCTACACAGAGCTGTGGTTTCAAATGAGCAGCCTACTTTATGTGTCTAATTGCTGCTGCTAGAGGTGTCACACTTCACTTATAACTGCACATCTCAGGTGGAATGAAGCTCTCCCAGCTCACTAATATCAGTGCTGTGTCAACAACTGATCTTCTGCAGCTGTGGGAAATGTGAAAAATCTGGTGGAAAACTGCTTCAGATGGATCCCGAGACAAATGCGTTCGTTTATTTTCCAGGCAAAACGCCCGAACAAATCCTGATGAACGTTACGATTTAAGTCATACACACTGGTTTTGCTTAAAATTCTTCTTCTTTGTTTGAGGCTATTGTTTTTAACATTTCAAAAATAAATTAGTTAGAATGTTTTGGGGGAAAAAAAAATATTGAAGGCTGAACTCTAGTTTAAATATTACCCTAAAAAGTACCAGGGGCGTGGGTGGGGATAAGCCTAAGTCCCCTCCAGAAACTTTTGTCCAACGTTATTTTTAGAACCCTTTTCTGTTCGGGCTACAACTGTCCCTCAGAAAAATTAATTAAGCCCAAACAATACAAAACAAAATCCTGTATCATGTTCAAGGAACCTGCTGGGACTTATCTGAGCTACTGTAAGATCATTTAATGAGGACTCATTAAATTAACATCTACCCTCACAGCAAGTTCAGCAGTAAAAGATATAAGCAGAAGAGCTTTAAATGGCTTTTCCTGCTCTCAGGGCTCCCGCTGTCTCATTTGGTTCAGGCAGCTTGAATCCTCTGCCTCCGCACTCCCGGGAAGCCGGGGATGGCTGCCGAACAGGTTCACAAGACTTTATTTTTGCTGTGCATTTCCAGCGTTAAGAGGAAAAGAAGACCTACTAGCCTCGAGCACAGCTGCCTCCGGAAAGGAAGCTACTTCCCCAAAGGAGGCGTGCACGGGGCCGCACGCAGCCTCCGCCGGGCCGCGTCGGGTTATCCCCACTCCCACTGTCTCGGGAAGTCCCTCGGGGTGGGATCCCATCAGCGGTGGCCCTCGGGACATCCCTTCAGCCAGCACCCGGAGGCAGGATGCTGCCGTCCCCACTGCGCGCGCCCTCACTTGCCTTTTTTAATCCTTGACTTTCCCGAAGGAAGGATGTTTGCGAGAACTGGCTGTGTCGCAGGGAGACTCCTGGCTGGCTTGTAAAAGCCCTTGCCTGCAAACGGCTCGTACCTTACAAAGGTGGGCTACAGTCAGAGGGGCGCAGCTGGCACAGAGATGCCGTGTAATCTTGCAGCGTGTTTCATATGCTTGCCCATTAATTAAAAAAAAAAAGTTTTCCTCTTGTAGGTGATTTAGACGCACTACTGGAGTACTACCGAGACCAACGTGAACGTATCAATGTTTCATAGCAAGACTTAGAGGAACATAAAGAAATCTCAGCTAGCTTTCGTGCTGGCTCACATACCCTGGGTAAAACATAGGTACTTCGCTTTGAACTCAGAACGGTTTTCTTTTTACAGAGCCTGCCGCGCTGTTTGCTGACTAGATAATGCACTTGGTTCAAAAGGTACCTAAATACACTTGGCGCTTGGAAAAGGCAAACTACTTGGTACATTTTTAATACTAAGGTCATACAAAGTAAGTTACCAAGTGCCCAGGATCTCCCAACTAGCATACAGCATCGCCCCGATGCGCGAGGAAAATAATGGCATATTAGGACTGTCCGTCACTACATTAAGGACACCGACTTTCTCTTATAAAATCCACCTCTAATACCTCATCTGGGCTCTATCAGTTAAGTATCAGCCGAAGCAGCATCACGAGCCAAGTTTATTCGCATGCACGCGATGCTTCTGAATGACATTGAGCTGTATAAAGAAACTGTATGCCTCAAATAGATGCCCCCTAGGCACCACCAGGCAGAACTGCCTGGCGGCTCGAAAAGCAGAGTCCCAAGATGTCCTGCGGGTTTCCTGGCTTTTGGGGCGCTCGATTCCTGCACGTAGCCTCCTAACTGGTCTGGAGGTTGCTGCTGCTAGTACTGGCAGCTCTGCCATGGGTCAAGGAACACCGTGCTCGGTGCTGTACAGGCAGAGGAACAGACAGTCTCTTAAGGCACTTTACAGCCTATACGGAGAAAAAAACAACGGCTGATGAGCCTTGTTCAATCTTTCATTGTACTCAAAAATAATTCAAGGGACTGCACTGTTGAGCTGGCAAGGGGTGAGTTACCAACAGCTAGGCCCTCACCACTGGGTCTAGTCGCCAGATTTCTGCAAAGTGCAGCAGCTCCAAACCTTGGGATAGTTCTTCAGGAGCGTGCTGCTGCCAGCCTCAGAGGTGGACCCTGCCAGCGAAAAAAAGGAAGCATTTTGGATAAATGTTCGCTGGATGCGTACCAGCGCTTTACTACCAACCTCTCCCAGAGCCAGGGTCTGTAGCCCTTCCTCCAACACATTTTCAGAGGCTGTGCTGGAATCACTTGGGAAATAATGCCCAGGGCAGTCTCACCAAGAACAAACAAATCCTCTAAGCACAACTGGAAACAGCAAACCAGCACAGGGGAATCAAGAAACAAAACTCTGCAGTGAAATCGTGTAGACATAGCTTATCAAAGTCTTGACAGCGCTTTATTCCTACTGCAAGCATCAGTAAAAGCAGCGACTTTCCAAAGGATTCTCTTAAAGATCAGAGACAAAGATATTTCTACCCTATAATAGGCATTTTGGGTTAGATTATTCCCCCCCCCCGCCCTGGAAATTAAAGGGTATTCTATCTCCACTACAGTTGTCCAGGAGACAAAAAGCTGTGGACTTTTAAGAATTTAACATGTGCACACACATGCACCTTCACTTTCTCTGTCTGCTCTTCCCTGCATCTGTAGCCCATCTTTCTCGCTGGCTGCAGCTGAACTGCAATAACGAAACTTCCTTTTGTTCTTGAAGCCGACTGCTGGGAGTAATGGGGTAGCGCCGAGGTCAGCAAAGAATCAACCAATGCATGAAGAACCGAGCGCGCAACTTCTCTCCAGACAGAATAAGGTGATGCAGCGTAAGAAAGCCTGAAACTGAGGTTCTCCGTGCTGCAGATCCCTGCAGAGAATTTCACCCAGCCGAAATCAGTGTTAAACTACATCTGAAACTGAGCCAAATGTGGAGGCTTGCTACATTTACCTTGGTGGCTTGCAGGTTGCTGTCTAGCCAAGCTTCTTAAGAGGCTGTTGAAGCAGTAACTCTGGAGCCTGGATTGCTTTGCAACAACGCTGCATCATGTAGGCCTCTGCTGCTCTTAAATCTACTTTTATGAGCGGGCTATAAAGCTTGATGTGGTGGAGCAGAATTGCACCCTATGGCTGGCAGCAGTGGAAGGGAAGTCTGGAAGGGAAGAAACAGAAGCCGTGCCCACAAACATAGCTTACGGTACAAACCAAGTCACTCTGTGATATGGAGATGCTCTTCTGTAACTGACCATCTCTTGTTGGAGAGCTGAATTACTGTAGCCCTTGGGAAAATGTGTTTTACTGATTTCTGTGTGAGTGATTAGTTTTAACGAAGACACAGAAATGTTTCACTGCCATATTTAATACAGCAAGAAAACACCAGCAGGCACCAAGCAGGCTACTGTAGCCTAGATGCTCCTTCAAAACTCAAAAAGAAATACAGATTACCAGACTAGATGCCCCTAGCCCACGTTCACTGAGCTTCCATCTATTATGGTGTGCTGAAACCCTTCTAAACCTAGTCCTCGACCAAGTCCTCATTGCTTTCTCCTAACCTCTCAGTCCCCATTGCCCTGGTGACCCAAACCCCAGGCCAATGTCAGCAACACCTTGCAGCCCCAAGTCAAAATCTAGCCAGACAGGCCTGCCAGCTCCTGCTACCTGACACTATCAGGCACTACATCCTTCACCAATAAGGCTGGGTTTTGGCGCTTCGTCCTTTACCCCATTACGACTCGTATCCAGTAACTCTTCCCAGTCCTAAACACAAGCATTGTCTAACTCCAGCAACAAAATCTAGCTCAGATCAATGCTGGTAAGCCCCAAACCCCACCCTTGGCCATACTCTCAGCCCACTCTCAGAACAAGCAAATCCTACTTGCCCAACACCAAAGCTAAGGCCGTTGCCTTCTTAACTGGCAGTCTTCTGTCATGGTCGCATCAGTGCCAATTCTTTATCGCAGTATTTCTCCTCATGCATCAGGACTTCGCAGGCGCAGAGGAGTTCATTGCCATTACCAGCTGCGAAGGAACATGAATTACTTCCGAAAAAGAGAAAGGCGTGGGCGGAACAGTAGGAAGCATCCTGTTCTCTAATGGTTATTTCCATTCAGCTGCTGAATCAGGGAACACTTTCAGATTAGCGCTGCCACTGTTTGGAACACACGCCTTAAATGCTATTGATTTTTAAGATGATGAGTTCATTTGTGGAATGCTTTGCCACTTACAATGTTTTAGATGAAGTCATCGTCAGGTTTCTGGTGGCATTTGGAAAGCCGTGTTCTGGAGAAACGAGCTCTCAAGGAGCACGTGAATGCTAGGCCACCTTCCATTTTTCTGTCCGTTGTTCAGCTACAGCTAAGGAACACCTAGTCATTAATCCATCTTTGTAACAGTTTTTTTACCAAACTGTGCAGTCAGATGGATCCTCGCAATTACTGCCTGTGAGGTACTTAAATCAATGTGCAGTACACATCAACCTTCAGATGTCTACGTATGTTAGATACTAGGTGAGCGCGCATTCTCTTGTCTTGCAAGGGAGGCAGCTAAGCACAGACGATGGCTGGTGTCAGAGTAATCTGCAAGCACCATTCATTCTGCTTTGCAGAGCAAAGGAACCAGGTCGTCCTGACACAGGAGATGAAGGTGTTTGTAGTTCTGAGCTATGAGCAAATCCTTCGAAGTCAAGCTGCAGAGCGTGAAGTTAAACACACTTAAAGTCCTTCTGCACAGCAAACTCGTACCTGACAACCACCCCAGCAAATGGCCAGGAAGCAAGCTCTGCCTCAATTAAGAACGACAGCTCTTGCCAAGCACTGACTCTAAAGTGTGGGATATAAACCTCCCAAATCTGATGTGCATTTCAATAGAAATAACGGCTTTGAGGGATCAACTAAAGCACGATACAATTTCAAGGCCGCTGGCAGCCTTAACCACAGCACATCCCTACGAGGCTTGACGGGAAGAAGGCTGTAATTCCAGCTGTGTCAGCTCTGTTGTCCTGAGATGACTGTATCTCCAATGGCATAGGAAATGTGACTCACCCCCAGCATCTGCTTCTTGAGCGTCAGGAGTCCAGCAAGAGGACTTGCTGTTTGCAAGTATACTTACAGTTTAACCTGGCTCAGAGCGAACAGAAATCAGCTTTTTTTTTTTTTTTTTTAATTAGCCGCTCTATGCACTGGCGTTCCTAAGCCAATACAGTTGCTGATGGCAGCGCACATCAGCAGATCCAATTATTTTAACCTAGTTGGACACGTGAAAGAGTCTGACAAGAGCTGTGCCTTCAGCGGATTTACCCAAGAGGCCGCTGCTTCACTGGGCTCTGGGTTAGACGATAGTCGGAACTTGTCCGGAGGAAAACATTTCCAAGCGACCTGTAACGAAAACACGATCACTTCTCAGACAAAAGCAGGGTCAGAGCGTGCAAGATGGTTGGGAACGCAGATGCCGCTTTCCTGCTAGGCAGAGCTAAAGGTCCTGGGGTAGCTGCCTTTTTGTACGAGACCTAAAGGCTGTGCCTGGCACCAATTGATCGGAAATGTGCTGAGACACAACGCTTCCGAATCGACCAAAAATCCGTATAACATCATGACATTTTTTTTTTTTCCCTAGTAGGAAGGGATTACAAGAATCAGAGGCCAGGTTTTATTTATACAGACACAAAAGCATACAGTTGTGCGTGCGTGCGCACACACCACGGTAAAACAGCCTCTCTCACGGCCCAAATTGAAAGATTAGTTCAGGCTTTCTTTAATACGGCACCGACTCCTGGCATTTCCTTTGTGAGCGTTACCGTGCGCTCAGGATCTGCTGCTAGCAAGCTGCCAACCCCCTTATTCTCAAACCCTCTGCATTACTGCCTTCTGCAATTGCTGCCGGTCCCTCTCCCGCACAGGACACCAACGCCGCACCCTTACACCCACAGCAGGACCTCGGATCAAAGAGCCGAAAGGGAAAGAGTCTTGCAGGCAGGGGAACGGATCAAACAGAGAAGCAGAACAAATCCCGCAAAGCACGCATCTTCACAGAGAATCTTCTGCCAGCGGCCACTCCCCGCTTCCACTAGGAAACATCTTGCCTGTATCAGCTCGGAAAGAAGGGATCGGCTTGGCGTCTGGACTGCGCGCCATGCAAAACGTTTAGGACGCTTCGCTTTCCGCAGGGTCTCCGTTTCGGAGCAGACTCGATTCACGGCTTCGTCCACGCTGCGTTTCGGCGTTCCAACGGCGGGTGACAACGACGAGGCAGCGCTGGGGCTCCATCACGCCAGGCAGGAGGAATCACGGGCAGGCGCGCCGAAGGAGGGGACGGCCCACGCGTGCAGCGGCGAGGGGGCACGCAAGAAGCAGGATAGGATCTCACGCGCTGAAAATACCCATCAGCGGTGCTAGCGGCACCCCGGTCTCTTCTTCAAGACCGTGTTTGAGCACATCTTAACGATGCAAAACCTGGCATCGGTGGTATAGCGCCTTATACTAAATTTTTGAAATTTAACGGTATTTTTTGGCAATGAATCAGCAACACCATGCAGACATCTCAGTGACTCGAGGGCAGCTATCAGGGAAAACCAGCGTTAAAGCAGATTAAATTACATAGCTACCAGATGTACGGAGGTAGACTCCCAAACTCTGCAAAATTCTCTTACTTGTAGCCAGCGTAACTCCCAACCAATCAGTCCCACCAACGTCCTTACACTACCTCAAAGAGGTAAGTATCTAAATTTTGAGTAAGTTCTTCACTCCACGGGTAGCAGGATTAATCAGTACGCTATACTCGCCTGTAAGTGATAATTCCAATTATAAATACCAAAGTGCATTCTGCCTCACTAAATACAGTGTGCACCAGTAACAACATGAATCTGAAATTGGTTTGGCTCAGCATTCATCATAATTTGGAGTCCTCAAAAGAAACGGTGTAATAAAACTTTTGTTATTTTGTCCTGAAGTCTCTCATAGCTTAAAACTGTCTCCCTGCAACAGACACGTCAGCAGTATTTTCCCTAACGTGGTGGGGTTTTTTTGTTTTTTTTTTTTCCCTAGTAGGTGTAGCTGGCCAGCAAGAACTGTCAATTGATCTGTGCTTATCTTCTTCTGGCTACTGCAAAAATCAGGTCCTTCTGAACCAGTGTCATCTGCAGTCTGCAAGATGAAATTAAGCCTAAACTTGTAGGCTTAATCATATTACTCTGAATGCAGTATCGATTGCAGCTAATTTTATCATATGTTTTGAGAGGTTTGCTTGCTGGCTGGCTGGCTGTCACTTTGATAAATGGGAGCCAGCGGATATCTGAAGGGGGACTGATACTTATATTTGAGAAAATACCACCAGTAAGCCTACAAAGAGCAATAGTCCATCGTCTTTATTAAGGATCACAGGAGTGACTAGGTTTGATGAGTCAGTCACACCTACCCTAAAGCAGATGGTCACTTCAGCATACCCGGCTACCCCAAATTGCATTTTCTAACCACCGCCGCAGCTCAGGTGAGCTTGGCCCCAGCGTGAGCAGCAGCTGCCACTTCGAATTTCGGAAATACTCTATTGCAAAGGCCTTCAGGACGGTCATGCCATCAAGTCAGGACTGTGCCCACCCAAATGCTGAGGTGTGGTCACTAGATAAAGACGGTCCCGAGAATGAAATTACCAGTCTGGATTTTAACATCGCAGGGACACTGAGGCTACCTGCCCCCCTCTGCCTGCCTGGCCGCAACAGCGGCGGCTGGAGCCACGTGCAGGTTCAGATTTTGCCCACCAGTGCATGCTTCTGGCCTGGGCTGCCTTCTATTACAGCTGCCTTCTGGTGACAGAAATGCTGGTGGGAGAGGTGTAAGCCCAGCTGGCAGGCAGTGTAGGGAGGCAAGGGGAGTCACAAGCGATGCGGCCTTTGTTCTTCCTACTTCTGTACCCTATTTCTACGAAACCACCCAAGAACTCATCGCCCTTGGGGCATTAAGGTTTACAAAGCCTGCTTTCACATTCCGTATTTTAGCTTTTGCTTCATGCTAACTTTATTTTAATGGTAGAAGATAAGGGAGACAAGACCGAACAACATTTATCTTACATTTAGTGAAAATTAATACACTAATATCAAAGGCAAAAGTTACACGGAGTTTGCTTACTCAGACTCACCCAATTACGGATTCACCGTGTAACCGATTTTCTCTATTCAGTTTGCTTCCCGAGGATAGCCTAAATAGATTTTAAAGGATTGATCAGCAAATATCAGCAAAACCTGCCTAAACCAAAGATATCTTGAAAATGAAATTTGGAGGGGGGAACCCTATCAGAGATTTTAAAAACAAAGTCCCGTCTCATAAAAAATCTGTCACTCCAGGTTACAGAAATAGTCCATTGCCTACTTGTTTAATATCTCAGAGTCCCTTATCCCATTCCGATTCTTCTTCGGATAAAGATTAGCACCAAAGCATCCACATGTATGGATTATGAAACCATTAGCGGTATTTTGGAATATGCAGCTTATTGCAGTACATCCAGATGCAAAAGTCTCTTTACAAAACATATGGCTTCGGTCCTTCCTTGGATCCTTTTGACACGTACCGTCCCTGATAATACTACCTGATATTACAGTGTATTTCTCAATGCCAATTACAGGGCTGTGGTTTCCTTCTGAAGTATGCTTCTCATTCCTCATTAAAGCATGATCTTATCTTCACAAGTTCAAAGGAATGAATCTTTTTTTTTTTTTCTCGTCTTCTTGCTCTGTTCTTCCCCCCGCTCCAATGTACAGCAGAATTTCTAATGAGATCTTACTTAGTTTTTGGAAATGGAGTGGAAAGAGCACAATCCTTCTTGGCCAAGTGACGTCAGCGGGGGCAGTCCACTTCATGAGACGGCGGAACATTTATGCCATCTGGCATGCATCCTTTTATTTGATGTCCATTACCAGAGTTGTTTCTATCTTCATGCTTGGACGTAACTCCCTATATATACCAAATCTAGAAGAAATCTCTTAGGTACCTCTGGTGCAAAGGACAAATCTGCATTGCCTGCATCTCCGTATTTACTTCCATGAAAAGATACCAATATGAAAGTGAGATGAGATTCTTCAAAACTCACCTGTCTCACGATTCGAGCGAATAAGCAGCTTATCCTAGCATACGATTACTTGCACTTCATCCTCAGTAATAACTGGGCTTTTGCTCTGGTTTTTTTTTCTTCTTTAAAGAAGGAAGCACTGCCAAAAGCCTACTATTTTATCTGCATAAAGAGTTTTTATCTTTATAAACAATTAGGCTGACTCATCAGAATCCTGAATTCTCTAAGCAAAACTTTAAAATGAGGCAATGAACTATTATTTTATCCATTTCGGAGACAAGAAAAGAGATTCAGAGATGCCTAATTAAGGCAGAGTCTGAGTACAAAATTACAAGTCAAGATGTACTCAAGACCCAGGAAAAAGATCTAAAAACACTTAAATGCCCACCATAGTTGTTCTGGTAAATATTAACCACGGAGAACTCAGTGCTAAGTGGTTTGTAAAAGTAACTGTTTCTGGACAGTTAAACGACTTAAATGGGAAATGGCAGCCTATAGATTTTTCCGTCAGTCAGCCATCATTCCAGGGGTGCTCGTGGGCAAGGATGAGTGTTATCCCTCTCAGTTCCCTGGACTGACACAGCTGTATATGGCAGTGAGAGACAGGACTGGAAGACTCAGAAAACCACCCAGGACTCATTCTGCAGGAATCTAGAAAGCTGGGTCTCAACTGCATTCTCCACTAACTGGCTGTACTTTTTCTTACCTTCATCTGATCTCATACTCTTGATACTCAAAGTTCAACACGCAACATTGAGATATTGCAACAACAGGTAAAAACCTCTACCAGTTTGAAAGCCAGAAAGGACTACTAATGTAACACAGGCCAGGTAACACTACCCTTTCATTCTCCCACAGACGTAAAAGTTTCTTCTCTGCTCATCTGAAGGAAAACATATTTCCTTCAGTTTTATTACTGGAAAGAAAAAAAAAAAAAAAAGCCGTTTTCTCAGTTCCCAGGCTTTATAAGAAATAGAGATAAAATAGTACCTAAGAATGGATTGGGTCTATCATCCGAGCCATACAGACAACACATGCCTTCTTTTTTTATTGGCTGACCTCTGCAGTATCACAGCCTATCCAATTTTGTGAATTACTGTTTTTCTTTATGTTTCTACAACTGTGGGTGAAGTTTCTAAGACTACAAAGGATCATGGCCATCAAAAAGCATTTGTTATAACATTGTACTCTATTATACAAAGCCAGCAAAAGCATTGCAATGATAAGAACCATTTCAGGCACTACGTGCATTTAGGGCCACCAAATCCTAGTACTAGGACTGCACCTTAAATTTAATCCTAATCTTTTATTTGCAATCCACTATATTCAGTTCATTTTTGCTTATCATGTCCACTTAATAACGTCCAACAACTATATCTGGAACTGATAACTAAGTTCTTTCTCTGGCTGACTCAACAGCCAGACCTCACTTGTTCAGGTTTCTTACTAGGCTTTTGCACAAGCATCATCTTGGGAAAGCCCTTGCAACCCCCTTCATGATGAATTCATCATTCAACACTCATCAAAACCCATAAAAATATTTTCATTGGCCTTGACTGGTGTTAGATCAGACCATCCACCGGTCTTGGCTACTTCAACTACAAACCCTCTACAGCAAGGATGTCTCAAAGAACGTACATATGCGCTACAGAGAGCCCAAGGGGCCACGTGGCACAGCGGTGGTGGCATAGTTGTGCCATGAAAATAACCACCTGATGATTAGCAACAACTTAGTTTGGAAAGGTTTATTAATACACGTAACCATTTCCATTGCAAATATCCTCAGAATCATCACTCTCTTCCTGAGTTTCTTTTAGTTGAGTCACAAGAGCAGGATTTAAGATCCATGTCATCATGCGAGTCTTATTTTGACTGCCGCCTCTGATGTTTCCGATTCTAATGAGCCATCTGCATGGCCTCTTTTTCTACAACTGCCCTTACAGCAGCTTCTTAACTTACAAAACAATGCCAGTAATAACCTGTAACTGCATAGTTACTTCCAAAGTAAAAGGAGAACTGTGCAACCAGTTAAATGAGCACCAATACTAGCCAGCTGTATTCCTATGCACTCCCAAATTACTTAGCTGTGTGGCCAGAAGCGTGCCGGTTACCGTCTCAGAGCGCTGTGTGCAGGCAAAGCATCTTGGATAATACCAGGCAAGCTGCTGTTGTCATGCAAGAACAGCAGCAGCCTCAGGCAGGGAGCCGTCGGAAAAGCGGGCGCAGCCATTCTACAACCCACCGTGGATCATCCGCCGTGACCACACTGACAGAAACAGAGACGTGACAGCAGAGGACTGAGTTATAGCAGAGGATATGAAGCAGAATAAAGTCTTAAAAAGGCAGGAGGGAGAGAGGAGGAAAAAAATAATCATGAGACTTTAAAAAGAAAGAGAGGGAAGTAGGGAAAAAGAGCATTAAATGCAGAGTGTCAAACTGGGGTAAAGATGGTGAAAACCGCAGAGGAAAACAGAGCCAGAAAATGAGTATCAGAATAAAAAAAAGCAAATGAAAAACAGGAGAAGAAATGACTGAAAGAAAGAAAATTAAGAGGCTTAGTGTGATAGCTTTATCATTCTCTGAAAGCCCCTTTAGTACTAATAACATGAGAGATTAAAGATATTTATTTCAAGCATTGAATTTTTAAGATAGATTTCCTCCTACCGTATCTCATTCCAAATGTAATTTCTGCAAACATTAAATCAGAACCAGTGGAGACTTTCATACGAGACCAAAACCGGGATAAAGTCTGGAATAGGCATCAAATAGCAGCGCGCTGAACAAGGCATCATGGCAAGTAAGGAGATTTTTGTTTTCTTGTTTATTTGCTTTTTTAGTATCACACGTACACTGAATTCTGAAAATAAAACCCGCACATTTCCACCTCTGTTGCGTTTCTTCGCTTTTCAAATGGCTCCCACTAAAGCCAGAAGAAAAACGTTACTGAAGGTTTCAGTAGAACCAAAACTACTGACCCTCTTCACAGCAAGACTAAATCTGTCTTCTAAAGCCATCTTGGGCTGCAGCTGGTCCCTCACACGTTTCCCAGGAGATTTACTTGCTCACCAGCTCTAAGCACCAGACGTGGAAGGACACGCAGGTGACTCTCTCGGAGCTCGCTCAGTACACCAGCAGAAGTTGCATGTACAGCTTCAGCTTTCTGTCTGCTATGAGAGAAACTGAACAGGATGAGGCAAGAACGTTGGCCAAACAGTCATCACCACGATGTGGGAAATTCCGGTACAGAAAAGTTGGGGTTTTTTTTTTTTCAAATTACAAA
>VZTL01019004.1:0-18609 GCA_013400535.1 Scopus umbretta | reverse complement strand
CCCCATTTCTCATCCCTCTGTGCCACTCAGGGGAAGGATGTAAAGAAAGCTGGGAGTGAAGTTGAGCCCAGGAAGAAGGGAGGGGTGGGGGGAAGGTGTTTTAAGATTTGGTTTTATTTCTCATTAACCTACTCAGCTTTGGTAATAAATTAAACTGATTGTCCCCATGTCAAGTCTGTTTTGCCCATGACAGTAATTGCTGAGTGATATTCCTGTCCTTATCTTGACCCACAAGCTTTTTTGTTATATTTTCTCTCCGCTACCCAGTTGAAAGGGGAAGGGATAGAGTGGCTTTGGTAGGCACTTTCAACCAGCCAGGGTCAACCCCACCACACTATCTCAGAAGGGTAATACTTTTGAGAAAGAGTTAAATGTATATTGAAAACAAAAAGGAAAGAAAATGGAATCTTTCAGAACAGAAATATCTTGACATAGAGTGACATTCAGTGTCTTTCCGAAGTTCTTAATGTTAACTTCCACCTTACTATGAGAATATAGTACATCACAGATGAAAGACGTAACTAAGTTGTCTGGAAAACTGCAGAGCGCTTTCAAAAGTGATGAGGACATAAACTCCATTAAGGTTGTCCATTATTCATTTGAAGACTTCTGCTTTGAAAATCTATGAACTCAATCCGTGACAGAAGCTCTGTGTCAAACATTTCCTTCCTATCCGTTCATAGACAAAGACACAATGATTGTTAGCCACTACCTAGTCATTTGATGACCTTTCTGCTCTAGAAAGAAGTGACTTGTCCTTTCTCACATTTCTTGCTGATATTACTAAAGCAGGTAACAAAACGACTGAAACAGTTAAGCATGAAAAGCTGTCAAAGGAGACATGGGCAGCTCCGTCACGTGTCTAAAGCATATTCTAGCACTTAAAGAAAGCAAGAATATCAGAGTTGAGGAAGGAAAACAATTACAAAGCACTTAGTGTCATAAAGTGCTTGTCATACATTTATATAAGAGATTATAATTTCAAAAGTCATCTTTTGCCAATGTTTTTCACATTCTGTTGTAAAATGTATTTTCTAATATTTAGAAATAGTAGTGGCTGGTAGAGGCCCACTTTGAATGGCTGCAGTATATACTGTTTCATATTGACTAAATCAACTACGTAGTTAACTAAAGAAGTTGCAATAACAGTAATTTCCAGTGTGATATTAATAGGGAAACCTAAACCGAGAAATGTCAGTTTCACATTTGTTTTCACATTTGTCCATCATATATGCCTTTGTTTCTTATAAAGGCATAAGGTTTATGGTAAAATCCTAAACAACATCAAAAAGAACACTGTTCAATCACTGATCACAAACCCCCAGTTACAACATTATTCAATCATCTAAAGATGCATTAGCTACTAGAAGACCTTTCAAAAGTGCTTAAGGAGGTGCCAGGTGCTTAATACATTTTATTTGTAATATTACTAAGTACCTATCTGAATCTTTAAACAAATACTTTTGTTAAGCCTGACTCTAAGACTCAGATCATCAAGGGACTTAAGCATCTAAATCAATGGAATTCTCAAGTTCCTTAAATTCTTTGAAAATCTTTTCCTTAAACTCTCATTAATTGTTAGTGACACTGGAAAGTCAATTTGGATCAATTAAATTTAAAAGAGACTAAATTTGAAGGTTTACTGAAAATGAAAATCATATAATTGTTGGCAAAGCCAGCCAGCCAGAATCACTAGGGACTCCTAGAAAACTATGCCTGTTTCTTTTACAAGAATTGAGTCTTTATTATGAAAAGCAGGTTATCAGAGTAAATATTAAAGCCAAACTTCTCTGGCTTTATGTCCTGAACGCTAAATGAAAATGTGAATTAGGGACAGTTTATTAAATTCTTTGACTTACTATGCCTACTCATAAGATATAGTCAAACAACTGATTTTAAATTACTTATTTAAAGTAATTTATGATGGGTACAGTAGTTGTGCTTAGTTTTCAGTCAACAAGGAGTAAATTATCTCCTTCGCATGCATATGATAAAGAAAATTAAGAAAGATTATTAATGGTTCCTTAGAATGGGGTAAAACACATTCCAACTCAGAAGGCCAGAAAAATCCCTGTGAACTTTTTAAGACCTCAGATTAGATTGCAGCTGTGGACGGAGATGTTTTTTCAAGACCAGCTATAGTAGCAAAAAATAGCCAACGGAGGTTTTGATTGAGGAGTGGGAGCTCAACATGTAGCTGTTACCACTTTGGGAATATAGCGTACCCCTGGCTATCTTATATCAGGACTATTTTGTAGACTTTTACTGACATAGCTATATTGGTCACAGATGGATCATTCAATGATCTCTGTATAGCATAGCTTGTCCTGGGAGAAGCTGTTGGCATACATTACGATATGCGGTCAGTCCAATGATGTCTTTCATTTTGGCTGTATTTCACTGCTTTGATAAAAAATGCAGCTTTCCAAAT
This sequence comes from Scopus umbretta, assembly GCA_013400535.1. Classification (NCBI taxonomy): domain Eukaryota; kingdom Metazoa; phylum Chordata; class Aves; order Pelecaniformes; family Scopidae; genus Scopus; species Scopus umbretta. Next base: position 16,178 of record VZTL01019004.1, on the reverse strand, counting down.
TGTATCATATCACAAGCTCTCAGAATTTCTTTAAGAAAAGTGATCTTATATGAATATAACTTCTTTTTTCCTACTTGTTCCTGTTATGGTTAAATTAAAAATTCTTGAGTGTAAAATATTGAGAAGGAAAATTACTGATCCATTTCCTCTATTTCACATTATTTTAGGTACATTTTGTGATTGTAAAACAATTTTTAAAAATTTGAAATAGGAATGTCATAATTAGCATATGGAAAAATAGAATTTATGATTGCAGCTTAAACTGACTTTAGTTGGAGAAGTTGACTTGGGATTCACTAGTTCAGTAATAAGAAAAGAAAAAGGCAGAGATTTTAGACTCAAAACCCCATATTCTCTTTATCTGAATATATTCCANCATGATTCTATCATTCTATAAGCCATGCAACTCATGCCTAAGAAACTGCATCAGAATCATATCTATCCACCAGCACAGTGATCTGGCCCTGGATCTCACTGTTCTTGTGTATGTCTTTAGTGTAGATTTCCACATAAATAAGAGTAGTAGGGTGTATCTACACAAGAAGCACATTTTGAAAGTTACATAGTGCAGGATTTCTCTCACTAAACATGACTAATTAACCCTCCAAAAATCTCTGTATTACTTCCTTCCCTTCCTGATCTATAAAGGTTAATAGAGTAAAAATACTTCCCAAGGAGGAAAATTATCAAATAACATACACTTTCTAGGAAGAGTTTAGGAAAAAGCAATGACAATGATTAGAGTTTTAGAAAACATGGTCTGTGAGGACCAGATTTTTAAAAAAATCCTAAAAAAATAGAAAGGGTAGAGGTCTAAATTAAAAATGAAATTTATTGCAGTCTACAAATACATCACAAACAGTAAGAGTTTGGTTTCTTTTTCATATCCATGTCAGACAGAGTAAGAAGTAATGGCCACAGGTTGCAATAACACAGAATCATGCCTGAAATTCAGATTACAAAATTAAACTTCCTAATGGTAAAAACAAACTAGTCTGAAAGGACTTCCCATGAATCTCTATCATATCAATCTTTAAAAATTTGAACTACCTGCAAAAGACTTCATTCTGTCATTCTAGGAAACTGACTCTTGAAATTCTTAAATGCAAACTTACATTAACTTTTTGAAAACAGACCAAGTGAAAAGATAGGTTGATTCATCTTTCCCAGTCTGGCAGAAACTACTATTGGCTTTCCCATGCAGACACCACATGTGCTTAGATGGGTGTTTCCACTGTTTGTTCAATTAGATTCGATCTTCAGACAGCTTAAGAGAAACTGCATCCACAAAAAATTTGACAAGCATAGGCTTGTCTGTTCAGCTTCTGTGGGTTTTCATTACAGGTGCCATGTTTTCATTAACCACTTCTATTCATAACACTAAATGCCTTGTTCCACTATTTGAGCTATTCTACCATTGCGATCTGGCAGATTCAAAACTGAAGCCAGAATGGTGAATATGTTTCCTGGAGAAACTGCTAACTCTCACACAGCTTTGCAGGAAAAGACAGTAAGCAAAATTCACACTTTAAAAACTGAAATGGTATGTACCATAATATTTCAACCTTGGGAAGCTGGTTAATTCAGAAACCTGTGATAAGTATCTAAATTCTTTCTAGATGGGTGGATGAGGGCGAGTGGCCTCAGAATGGGATCCATGAAAAGCAGCTGGGTGAACAGAGGGTACCTGTTCATTAACTGGAAATACTGTTCTGCCCATCAGCTCATTCACAAAAACACTCAGATATTTTCAGTATAAAACTGCATTCCATAGTATAACCATAGCTATAGTATACAATAGTATACTATTCCATAGTATAATGCCCTCATTTTATACTAGAGCAATACTCTAGACAGTTTTTCTTTAGCTTAGAGAAAATCTCACACAGCTGTCCTGTCTGACCCATCTGTAGGCTTTTATAATTCCTGTTAGTTATTTGGAACATAACTAAACATCTGTTTAGTGAAAACATTATTGCACTTGATATTCATTAAATTAGGGGTGGACACTGCTTTCATTTCTATTGCAGTTGCAGAAAAAAATGTAAAGAAAGAAAAGCTTTTTTTTAGTTTCCTGCTTACTGTTCCCTGTCATTAACATTTCCTGCTCCTGTACCTCTGAGTCACAGACACAGTCTGCCCTAGGTTGTGCGTAGGCAGAGAGTGTTCTATCAAAAAAGTCCTGTGTGTTCAAATAGCATTCAGGGTATGGATCTGAGCCAGAAGATTAACGACAAACAAACTCCCAAACCTGATCTCTCCAGTGTCAGTCTGCTAGGAGTCTGGAAATTTACTTCAGTCTGTGAACTTCTGCAGTAATGCCCCAATTCCTCTCTGTTATTGAGAAAAGGAAGATAGGTTTCCCCACTATCTTCAGTGGTTCATGAAGCTACCCACTTCTCTAACATGAATCTTTTGGCATAGTTTTCACTTAATTATTTTAAAGCAGAGAGATTTTCTTTTTCATTGAAACAATACTTTCCTGCATTGACTTGCAGGTTCCAGAAACTTAAGATCCAGTAAATAAATCCAGCCTTTTAAAACATGGCAGTTTTTGCTCAGGAGAAATCTGAACAACTTTGACCTCTATGTTTCCAAACATTCTGAGCTTTCTTCAGTTTAGAGTTTCAAACCTGAGCAATTTTTCCCTTCAATAGCTGCTCCAAGCTACTGTGCCATTAGAAACTGAAATGGCAACCTGTCTCATGTAGCTATGGTCACAGTGTTTCCATTAAGACAGCGAAGAAGAAAAGTTTATATGCTTGGAAAACTATGGGGAGTAAAGATCAGGAGATAGAAGATACAGCACAGAATCTGAAACAAAGGTGATAAGCAAAGATGGTAAAATAGTGAAATTGTGGAAAGCAGGTTTGAAGAGAAAGAAATATAAAGAAAAGGAAAAACTGTGAGTCAAAAGCCAGAATACTAGAATTGACTGCAGGACTTTATAAGGTAAGAATGAAATGAGGTGCCAGTGTGAAGTTTGTCTAAAAAAGGACAGAAAATGAAAATTCTTGTATATAAGTAATTAGTCACTATAATGTATATATACACATGAGGATCAGTGGAATGTGTATTGGATTTATAGTTGAAATCAAGATCAAAGCTTTTAAAAGGCAGGCCAGAGGAATCACTTCATGACATTTTACGACTTACATTATTCAAGAAGTCAAATTAAATTATTATAATGATCTTCTCTTATCCAAAGACCTGAAATGAATATAATATTTAGAGATTCCCTCTAATAGAAAACAGTTAGTAAATCACCTCTTCCTCTCTTGGATATGAGGCTGCTGGTATGTGTGTGTTATATCTCTGACACTGGAAGCTGGGAGAGGATATTAGAAGTTGATTTCTCTGTATTTTCCCCAAAACTCTTTCCTTAATCATCTTCACCAGGCAACTGTTGGAATACAAATCTGGATAGATCTTCTGCTAGACCTGGTTTTAATTTTTTTATGTTATATTTTACCCTTTTTCATTTGTCATGAGACCAGGTTACAAAACTTTAACATACAAGTTGGAGAGCATAGGTCATCTACTAATTTAAGTATCTACCATTCCTCTGCTCACTTGCCTTCCATTTTCTAACTGCTCAGGATAGTATAGGGCAAGAATTGACCCTGATGTCAATACCAACCTTATGCAGATGATGATTTACTTCAGAAAAAAACAAAACAAAACAAAACAAAACAAAACAACCCAAAAAACAGCCAAATAAGAAAGCTGGAAAGATAGGATTTCTATGTTGGGCACACTATTGACTGGGACATAACAGATTTTGAACAGCTTTTATCATGCATTATGGTGGCTTTCAGGTTGGTTTTCAGAATAAGATGTGAGAGATCACCTTATGTCAGATAAGCATGAATAGGTTGTGTCATGCTGTTCATGAAAAATAAATAAGCAATATTATAAAAAAACAAATGCAACATGTTTTAAAATGAGGTCCAGTTGCTTTGAAAAACATAGGGGAAAATTGTTTTTAAAGTCTGAGGAGGACATTGAAGAACAGAAGGGCCATTGGTAATACATTAGAAAGCAAGAGAAAATGAGGCTTATTTTTCTCAGAAAATGAACCTGATTGTGATTAATTTTCTGTGATATTTATAGCCTTAAATGCCTGTTTTAGTCATCCAAGCCTTGCATATCTGAAAAGAACATTAAGTACAATGAGCCAAAGAAGATATGATTAAGGCCTTCCCAAATATTGGAAGGTTTTTCTTTGTTTTGGTGTTAGGTTTTACCAAGAACAAGGGTGTTTTCTTCACAAAATGAAGAAAAATAAGCAGTTGAGTTCATAAGGCAGATGAAGAAGTCTCTAAACAGAGTATCTGTGCAAAATACACACCCAACATGTCTGGAAAGAACTTAAATTTCTGTGTTAGATTCCTGTGGTTTAGGATCCTAATCTCTAGAGGGGAATCTAGCTTCCATCCCAACCAGATGCTCTTCTGAGATGCAAAAGCCATTGATTTTAAGATTTCTAGGCCAAGCAGAACATAGGAGTCTCACTTCCTGGACAAAGCATTTCAATCGTGAGGCTAACAGACAACTTCTTTTTATCCTTCAGGAGAAGCTTTTTGGAAGGATCCTAGGTCTATCAGTGTGTGTTAGGTATATTGTTAATGTGCAACCTGTACCAGCAAGGGAAACATCAAATCTCAGATATCTGCAAACCGTCTTACAGGACCATGACCAATGTAGAGTACTGACAATTTTGAAGTTACTGTGCTTCTGGGCCTTCTGATCCAGCCACACACCCCTCATATACTACCAACTTCAGATTACCTTGGCTACTCATTACTTTTGACGTAGTTATTGCTGTTTTTATTTCCAGTACAATGATAACAAACGCATATTTATTACAAAATGACAATGTCTTGCCTAAGCAGCAGTATGATTTATTTTTGTTGTTCATGACTTGAATTGCCAGACTGATACGTAATTAAAATGTGCAGCTTGCTGTAAAGCAGAGCACTGTCATTCCAGATGAAAAACTACCAGTTGTTACCATTACCAGACAATGAAATTTGTATCAAATACTTAGGTTAATCAAGAATTAAAATAAACAAAATGAAACAAATAAAAAATCCCAAAGTAACTGCCTTTGGAATTATAAAATGGCATAGGGGATTGTTTTTTTAATCAATGAATCTACTGCTTAAGCAAAAAAAAAAAAAATAAATAGCCAACCAGAATATAGGGAAAAGTACAAGTTATCTTACTTCAGGGATACCAGTAGAATTACATTAAAATATGATACATTGATGGCAAGCAAATCAACTTGCTGAATGCCACTATACAGCAATGCTGTGATATCAAAATGCAACTGTAAAGTTTCATGGTGACATACATATTTATGTCTACATGCAAAATTATAATTTCGCTGAGCCATGTGCAAATCTGCACTGTTCATTTTGCAGAAATTTAGCAGCATTCAACACTTATCGGTTAGTTGAAATTTGTTGGGCAATCCACAGCTGCTTACTTTTTCCTAGGATTTCCCTTGCTGTTTTAGAGCTTATCCACTTTGTTACTCCTTTATTGCTCATGAAGTTATTTTTTCCTGAACCTATTTAGAAAGCCAATCATATAACTGTGATCTACATGAGTGTGTCTATCTAGTGAAATGGCACATTTTCTGGAAGATAATGAAACAATTTTTTAAAAGCAGTGGTAAGAGAATGTCAGGAAAAAGCCTCTGACTGAATGCCTGAGCACTGCACAACCAAGCACTAGTTTGTGATGCTGCTTTTAAGTCTAGAGAACTGGAATTTTGATGGAATGACATACTTCCAGAAGCAAGTTAGAAAATGAGAAACCTTGGCATTCATCTTGCTAAACACTGTTAATTTTATTACGAAAAAAAGGCAGATCTTTAAATGATTCTGAAGTACAGGTAATTGACTCTAAAGCTGGAACCATAGAGTATGATGAAAGTGAAAGGCAGATAAAAGGCAAACAGAGGAGAAAAATATCAAAATGAATAGGTAGCAAAAATAAAATGTTTTACTAGAGTATGGAATACTTTATGTAAATTAAAAGAGTGAGAGAGACAAACATATGAGAATGATAAATTTCTCTGCGACCACAGAGACAAGTAAGAATTTGATCTGGAGTTGGAAACCTCCCAAGAAAAGCAGGGACCTGAAGTGACACTGTGTCCCCACACAATTTTATTGATAAGGATGTTTGTACCAATCATGAAATTCATTGTACTTACAGCCACATTGTGCCTAATTTTGTACATCTAAAAAATCTAAAACCAGCATCTATGATGTCTAAACAAAGTACTTTTTTTTACATTAGCTAATGCAACCTATAACTTGTGATATATCTCAGTGATTTTATTTAATAAACTCCATAATTCTGCATGTAATTAACCTTTAAAACCTGATGGCTGGCATGAGTCTTTGTGGATTGAATTTTAACTCAAATAAATACTTGTGGTACCTTTCAAATGAGCTAACAATGGGAAAAATGGTAGATTCTTAAATATACCATTGTGCTTGCATCCTGTGGAAACCTTCTGTGTTCATCTTACTTTATTAGTTCTTTTTCCCCAGGATTATTACAGAAGTAGAAAGATGGCAGGTGAATTTAGAGATTAATCCATTAGACTGTACATGCTTCCATTTCAAAGTTTGTTAATTTTCTTTCTCCTTTGTCAGTTTTAATTTGTCACCGAAACCAAAATGAAATAATTGCGCCAGTGTCTAAGTTCTGTTGCATAGTAAAGGTTTTAGTGCAGGTATAAAATTGGGTTTTGGATTCAGCTGACATTGGTTAAATGATTACACAGCAACACATGCTGAGACAAGGCTCTCGACATGTCAAATTAAATCAAAATCAAAATTAGTTCAATCACAGTTTAGTGTTTATGCACACTGGTAACATCTTGTAAAATATCTATAAAGATAGTGTTTGCAAAATATTACAATGAAATGTAATCATTGCCTCTGGAAAACAATAGCAAGGAATTATAAACAGTGAAATTATTTAGAATCAGACTTTGAAATACCTTTTCCTTCTAGTAAGTCACTACCTCCTTTAAAAAAGGACTTTACAAAGCACCTGTCTGTCACATTAATATTCTATGCAATGATTAGGCACCAACACTATCAAAGTCATTCTAACCTTTCAGAACTCTCTTTGGCTAGTTTCCCACATTAGTCATAAAAACAGTACAAAGCCTATTTCCATTCAGCCTTTTACAGCTATTAAAACAAATTAGAACGTTTAATTCACACTCTGACATCCTTACAGAAGAGAGTGCAGGCAGAGGCATTCTCAAGGCTTTTGTAGAGGGTCATCAGATTGAATTCCAAGGCTAATCCATATGCATAATGAAAATAACATCTTCCTTTCTGAAAATAGCTATGAAAACAAAAGGATCACATATTCATATGAGTATCTGAAAATAAATGGCAGGATTCTGATACCAAATTGTATTGCTGTAAGTCTCACTACTGCAGACAGAGACAGATTTTGAAATGCATTTAAACATGAAGACAAGGAGATTAAATCCTAATAAGACCTTCTATTGAGATATATAACCTTGACAGAAAACAGTGGGAATTAATTTTTCACTTGTTTTAGGCACTTCAGTAATGTTATCCAGAGCTCTTATATATGGAAAAATTGCATTGGCATTAATACATTTACCTTTATGAGTATGAGTTACTCATAAAATTAAGAGCTGTTGAATCAATGGTTTGATTTCCAACATGTAAGTGATTTGAAGATGGATTAATTAAATATCTATTAAGATTGTGATAAAATTTCCAGTGTCTTCAATGGAATCAAAGCTGAGACTACAAATGAAAATGCAATGTTTGCTCTAAAAGAGGCAACAGAAATGTTCATGATTAAAAATATTTGCTTTACCTATGAGCTGTCCAAATTAAGTTAAATGTCTTGCTCCTGTTGGCTTAGTCTCTTTGGGTCCACTTCAATTCATGCATCTGTGCATGCTGTCTGATAATGCTGTTTAGTGAGAAAATTCTGCCACATAGCATCACATTTCAGCATCTGATGCACTGCACGGTGGCTAAACTGTTCTTTAGCTATTTGCCAGTTGGTGCTTTTCCACTGAATTCATCAGGAGCCAGCATAAGTAAGGAAAAATAGGTGTCTAACTTCATCCTCAGTTTTTCTTACTGCTTTAGCGATAATGGGCCGTTCTGTTGCTGAATACAGCAAAAAGGATTAATAATTCCTATCTATGAGATAGCACTTTATATAAACCAGGTCACTGTCAAACCCATTCAAAAAAATAGGGAGGCCAAGGCACAAAGACTTGAAGTGACTGGTTCCAAATCATCAGGCAGCCCATAGAAAAAAGCAATTAGGGGAACTCATACTATTGTAAAGTCTCAGGCCAGCCCCTTCAAAAGCCAAGCCTTTGCCATTTTGAAGGCAAAAAAATGTTGCCAATTGTTTGAGAAATTAAAATACATGATGGTTCCAGTATTTTGATACAGAGATTAAGAGATGCTCCTTTCAAGTCATCTGAACCATGGTCCCTTCCCATCATACACACAACCAAGACCTCTAGATGTATCCAAAGTACATGCGAAATTAAACTAAAGGTCAGATAAAATTCATGTTTGGTATTAGTCAATCTTTTTTGCCATTAGAAACTCCAGATACAACACAAATAAAGCTTTCAAGGGAAAATATATTTTCAAGGGAAAATAGCTTCGTCTCACTGAGTTTTCTTTCAGAAAGATTTCCACGTGCACATAAAAGGTAGTATAATGCCATTCTTTAATGATAATAGTTTGGTCTGAGTATTTTTTCCTCTGTAGCATGTATTTTCTGCCAGTGTCTAGTAGGCGTGGATTTTTTTCACCTACTTTACTATAGTCTTTGCAGGCGAATCAGTATGTTACTTTTCCCTGTTATGGGTAGTAATAATAAATAGGTTAAACAACTACAATGAACTACAATAAAAATCAGAATGACAACACAGCTCACAGCACTAAAAAAATGCCTCAACTGTAATCATGGGTTCCTCATTGTATATTTTATTGTTAAGACCCGTCAAACTGATTTTTGTAATCAACATACATTAGATTGATCTCATTGCATGGTTTTGTGGTTTGACAGAAATTTTCTCTTTCTCCTTCTTGTATATACCCTCTCTTCACTGCGTTCCAGAGGCTATACACTGTCTTGAATTTGATTAGCTACATCGCTGAGTCACAAGGAAAAATGAGATATTTAGGTGCATAACAAATAAAAAAGCTCATTTAAGGGGTATTATTCTGAAATAATATCTATATACAAATATGCTATATTTATTTTGCTAGCAACACACTAAACCAACAACATTTCTCTCTACAAGACTATCCTTTATGAAAAATGCTACTTTACAAGTGAACAGAAACAGTACCAAAGCAATTTCCACCCCAAAATAGACACAGCTCTCTCTAATAAAGCATATATTAATTTCACAGGAATAAGGAAAAGAGACCATAAGTGTTTATATCACTGTTCCACATATCCTAATCTTTCATTTTCAGGAATTAAACCCCAAAGTTGCAGGACTTCCCTAATTTGTTTCTGCAAGCAATGAATATTTCCTACACTAGGGTTACCATAATGTGTTGACTTCATTTTTCTTTCTCTTGACCACCATCTGTCTTTGAAACTTCCTCTAAGCAGCTGAGACCAGATGTTGCTTGTGTGTGGCAAGTCTTGCCTACCTGCACCAGCTGAGAACTCTCCTCTGTTGTAGTGAGCTCCTCAGCAGCTGAATTAAGTAATTTAAATTTGCTTTGTCCAACTCTAGCAGCACAAGAAGGCCTTAAAAGGATCTTTTAAGAGGAGATTGTATTTTATCATCCTGATGAGCTCAATGCACTAATATGGGATTTCTTGTTATTATAGAGCTTTACAAAAAGCACACTGCTTCTTTCTATTGTATGTAGTTTATAAATCGTAATTTAAACTTGGTAAAGTAATCCAGTTTATTTCTAGTGTAAGAGAAATATGCCAAATTCAGAAGTGGTAAGAAAGAAAATTAATTAAATCCACGTTTGCATCCAAGGATGAAAAATCTAATTTGACATTCATTTAATTGAAATATCTGAAGTAGTTGAAGTTTCAGTGGGGCAGATGAATCAGACTTTGAGGCAGGATATCTGGTCTGTAAGAATCAGTGTTCCTCGGACAAGACATCAAAGATACAGTTTTCAGAGACCATTAAAAGCCCCTTCACAAACAGCTGTTGGGGAAAGAAAATGGCTTCAGTTGCATGGCAAAAGGGTTCCTTGCAGCTGCTTTTGTTATAAAAGTAGATGTAAAGATATTCATCAAAATCAAAGACCTCCACAGACCTCCATTTAAGAAAAAATTAGTATTTTAATATGCTGAACACAGTATTGTAACACTGAGACTTTTTCTAGCTAGACTGTATTAATAATGAAGGGCTTAGCTTTCTTCCACTCTGCTTTTTAAAGAGGTTCTATGGTTTCTTCTTCTCTGGATGGAAGCCCATATCTTCTGAGGTTAATCAGGGAGAGACAGGTGCCGATGTAGCCTTAGACTATGTGGCTCAAACTGCTTCCTCTTTCTCTGCCTATTACTGAAGTACTGAAGTTCAGGACACAGTTCTATGCAGTTTGGTGAAATGACTTTTAATTTTTATTTACAGCAGTAATAGATTTCTTCTTTACTTATAATTATGCCTGAGAATAACACCAGCAAAAAAAAAAGTCAGCAGTAACTAACAAAAAATGTTGTATGCTAACTAAGCATGAAGAATCCTGCCTAATTGTATGAATGTAAATGCAGTTATACTGCACAATAGCATAGTAACAGTGGGGATCCCCGACTAGGTGCCTGTTAAGAAGGAGTACAACCTTACGAGGCTGCAAAGTCAGCACTCTGCTCCAAAGCAGCACACTGAGTGACTGACATCTGTGTAGGGTCAGAGAACAGATGTCAGTCCTCTCCCTCTTTGTAGAACCTTCATTCATATTCTCAGAGGCACTGGGTGCACATGTGAGAACCCATCATTAATATGAGGGACATTATGACATTCTTCTAATTCAACATCCTTCCACAATAATCAACTACAACATTTTTAATTATGTTCCTGATCCACATATTTTATCCCAATTTGCTTTTATGGTATATTGGGCATATTAAAGGTTATTATTCATTAAGGAATTTTCTTTTGATCTTCTGTGGCAAGTTGGTGAAAATTCAACCTAAGGGATCTATCCTATGATGGTCACACTTAAAATTTCTTCTGTTATCAGTCCTTGTAGTAATCTTCCTTTAATTATAGATATAACTGATATGTATATATAAAAGATAATGTAATATTTATATGTATATACAACTATATATAATAGGCTATTATAACTGAGATACTCAGAACTCTGGAAAAAATTCAGACAAACTCCAGAATATCTTATTCTTACCAGTCTCCAGCTTCTGATTTTCTGAGCAAATAGACCGTCTCTAGAAGGGTCTTTTAAAATAAGTCAGCAAGAATGGCAAGGAATAGAACAGGTTAAGGTGAGGTGTTTCATTCTTATTTTACTTTGATTTGGTTATTATCCAAGTAAACACTGTTGGAGTTCAGCCCAGTTCAGGCTCTGTAGCGGGGCTTATGAAACTCTGACAATGCTGGCTTCAGCCATGGTTTCTGTCTCTCCTTTCTTTCTTACAGAGCTGGGGAGCTGATCTTCAGCTAGACCTGCAGCCCCTGAGACCTTCAGACCCTGGTTCAGCACCTCAGGTTGGCAGGGCTGGTATGTTCAGCTGAGCCTCCTGGCAGAGCCTGAGATTCATATGAAGTATTTTGCAGGCAATGAACGGTAATTTTTTTTTTACAAATAGCTATTTCATCCTAAATATATCCTATTGCTTCCACTTAGAAAAGATAAAACAAAATTAAAGCATATTATAACATTCTGTGATTTCCTTCATTCAGAACTAAAGTGACCTTTCTTCACTAGCTCAAGGAGGATTAAGATAAAGTGACCCAAGACCACATTACATCTGAATTAAAGCATCCATACAAAGCTTTAATGCTCTGTAGCTAGTGTTCAATGGTTAATTTCTAAGTTCTCCTGAATGTCCTGTGCCTTTTTGATGTTAATGGGCTTGTTCCCTCATTACAAACCTCTTAATAAACTGTCATGATTTACCAAGGTACTTAAATATGTGGTTAATTTAAAGCATGTAAGTGAGTCCATTCATTACAATGATACTTCAGTTGCCCTTTAAGTTAAATATATGCTTTCTGTATTGCAGCCTGAAAGTGAGTGTCCTCACAAAGGATGTTTTGGGGACATCACAGTTCCCAGTCCTGCCAGGTGCTGATCACTCTGCACTCCTAATGATCACAAGAGCAATAGCAGATTCTCAAAATTTCTTAAGAAAGAAAGAGTTCTCAGCAGCTTGCAGGAACAAATCTACCCTCTATCAGTCAGCAAAACCGAGGTCTGATTTACACGTGTCTTCCTGCCTTCACAGTTTGAGGCAATTTTGTGTTCACAAATCATTGACCTGAATTCTTGTACCTAAAGTGAATATGAGCACAAATATTAGCCACTATCTAATCACCCAAAGAATATTTGCACCTGTTATGAATTATTCATGCAGAAATTCAAGTTCAATTATTTGCATATGCAAAGTTGAATACACAAAAAGACCATTTCTTAAAATCTAGGACAAGATGTTAAACTCACTATATTTTATACAACAAGTACTAACTTATCAGAATATTGAATATTTTATGTCTGGGTAAGAGCATATGCTTAAAAGTGGTAAAATATAGATTAATACAAGATTCCTCACATAAGAACAGGATAATGTTTCTTGCCTGAATTCTGAACATTTTGAATGTATTTGGTAAACTTACTCAAAGAAGGCAATAGACTCTCTGTCATTAGAGAGGATAAATTTTTGTGTTTCTGTATGCAAATTATGGGGTTTAATAATAAGATCTTTAAAATGTCAGTTCAATCTAGGCATAAGAAAAAGAGGCAAAAATCTTTAAGAAAGTAAAAAGGTGAAAAGAAGCAGAAAATGTCCCTGAACTAAGGTAACAAAAATTTCTAAAAGCAGGAACATTTTCTAAGATGAGCTATGGTCTTCTGTCTTGTTTCCATTGCTCTACCTGCTACTGCAAATGGACAAATGCAACAGTATGAAACTAGGAAACATTTTTTCTCATCATTTCTTTGCTAAGGATGACTGCTAAGGAGGTAAGTCAGAATCATGCCTATTACCACATAAGATAAGGGAAAAGAATTAGCTAGGACCTCAAAAGAGTACTCATGTTTTGACAGTTGACAGGGAAACATCAAGAGAGAGAAAGAATTGAACAAGTAAGAGAGGTGGAGAGAGTTACCAGAAATACTACACAGCCCCTCCAGAAGAAAGTCATGCTAAGAATAAAAAAAAAAAAAAAATTTGCAAACAGGGATTCCACAATATTTCTTGAGCTGCATAGTTGAATCTCTAATGCCCTGCCTTTGCATCCTGTTTAGTTCCCTGCTACAGGTTTACAGCAAGAGCCTGGTAGTGTAAATGATGTGATGTAATTTTAGTAGGGAGAATGAATCTGGCCATTCAGTCTCTGTTAATGACTAAGTGAAGAACAGTCTCAAGATAACAACTCACTTCTTTGTATTCAGTCTGAAAATAGTGTTTTGACTTCAGACATGAGAGGCATAGCTGAGCAAACATGACCCAGATTCACACTTTTCTGTGCTATGAATTTTGTTTTCCTTGATGCACAGTGAGCAATATAAGCTGTTCTAAAAGAGCTACTTACAGTGACTCAAAAACCACAGTTGGAAACATTCCAATAACAATAGTTTTCATTCTTTGCAAACAAATGACCATCAGAAAAAATAGTCATTATTTTAAATTTTGAACCAGCATAGCCTTTAAAACTAAATATGAAAAATAATTTATTTTCTGTATATCCTCCCAAATTGTAGTCCATTTACTGTAAGAATATCTAAGTACTTCAAGTCTAAACAGGAGAGGAAGAGTTTAGTCTGTACTATTTTAAGTTCAGAGAAATCTTTAGGCAAAGCAAAACACCCTAGTAATCACCACAGATGAAACGGAAGTGCTTCAAAGAAGTAAATGTGCAATTTTCAGTCTATTTTTCATTTAAGAAAATGTCCTGAAAGTCCTTGAATTTTGACAGTCTTGCATCAGCTAGCTGCCTGCAGCATTCCCCTGGGCCTGCTTTTCAGACGTTCTCAGGTTGGGATCTATAGTAACACTGCTTCATATCACAAGCACAAACAGATTTTCTTGCGTATTTATCTCATTGCTATCTTGGACACTGTATGCACAGCACAATAGCTTTTCAAATATTGAGGGACTATTCAGTTGTTATGTTATCTCCCTTGCAGCACTCCCTGAAAAAGCAGTACAAACATTTTCACCCTTTGCTTAATGTCATATATACTGGTTTCTTACTTTCCATTGCACATATTCAAAGCTAAAATAACAGTTGAATTAAAAATAACTGACTGAGAAATGAGTTCTTAAGTCCTCTAAAAGACATAGGCTAAATTTTCAAAGGCAAGTGACTCCGTATTACTGAATATTTTATCTGCACCTACCAGATGCAGACTTACCACGATGGACTCTATTGGAAATTCACCTCCCGAATCATCTGGGTAGTACCTCACATGTTTCTACACAGTACAACATGAATGCATGATTATGCAGTCTTTTCCTCCACATTCATTTGTTTTAGAAATCTGTCCATTCTTGATTATGGTTATAGGTGTACAATATCGGATCCAGTACCTGGTAAAGACACCTCTGTTTGTTTCCATGTCAGCCAAGAGTTCAATTAAGAGGCCCAAACATAGGTATCTACAGCCATTTGAGAAAGCAGGATAGCCTGCTTTCCCTACTGGTGTCTAGCTGCTGCTCTTGAAGAGCATAGGCATAGGTGTGAGTCTCAAAAATATTGTGTCTATCACCTTTATGGAAAAATGAACGTCCCAGGATAGATTAAATGACATATGCTGCCTATGTTTGGATACCTGAATCAAGTTTTTGGTGCCTAATCTCCCCTTATAATCAATGAATAGCTGGTCAATGCAGTAAAAAGAGTATGGAAAACTGTCCTAGAGTAGATACACATTTGTTTTTCAGATTATTATCTCTATAGACTCCATTGACTATATCAAATACAATATGAGTTTAGACACATGGCTCACATGAAGATACTGACAATGAGGCAAAGTACTTAAGTGTTCTGTTTCGTAAGATAACCCCCAACCCCTCAATTTCCATGAGCAAGGACACACACTCTTCCTGTGAGCTGGAGTTCCATGTCCTCATGTATAAAGTATGCAGGTATCTAAAATGGGATTCATGCCCATTGAAGAGGATAATCTACAAATCCATGCATACTTTGATGCCAAGATTTTACCAATGCATTTAATTTTAGCATGCATTTCTAGGTCTGGTTTTCTGCTTACTCGAAACTGCCACAGTCTTGGACACGTTTCAGGGCTAAGCTTGATTTATTAAATACTAAAATTTACAAAGTTTTGAAAGACTAGTCTCTCTGCTACAAGAGGATAGTTCTCATTATTGGGCAGCAGACTATGAAACTTATGCTTTCACAAAACAGAGTGTATCAAGCCAGCTAGGTCACTGCCTTGGAAAGAGCTATAAATTAAAACCTTCCCAAAATGTTGAGGCCATTAATCTCTGATCATTATCTTAAATAGGATGAATGTCTCTCTGCAAGTAGCTATTCTTATGGAAGTAGTCTAGGTGACTGGATGAGGCTGGGTGAGGTGGATTGGCCCCGGCTGGCAGCCAAGCACCCACACAGCCGCTCGCTCACTCCCTCCACCCCCCGCAAGAAGGATGGGGAAGAACAAGAGTGAGAAAACCCGTGGGTCAAAACAAAAGCGAGGAGATCACACAGCAGTTACTGTCACAAGCAAAGCAGACTCAACTCTGCTTGAGTCTGGGGAATTGAACTTAATTTAAAACATGTAATTACTGATTTGGGTATCAGGAAACAGGGAAGACAAACATTTAAAGACTTAGAGAAAACACCTTACCGCACCCTTTCCCCACCTCACCTTTACTGCAGGCTTCTCCTCCCACCTTGTTACCGCAGGTTACACTCGGTCCCTTCAGTGAGGTGATGGGGGGGG
>VZTL01019000.1:0-14202 GCA_013400535.1 Scopus umbretta | reverse complement strand
TGATGGGCAGCAAGATCTGCGTTCCACCATGCCATGTCCGTCTACCATAAGGGGAGGAGTTGTCTTACACATATATGGGCCCTTTTGACCAACTAAGAATGTCATCGAGTCACCCTCTCCACCAGAGTCTGCTGCAGGCTTATATTTGCTGTGGTTCCTGCGCCTGCCTGGCTCTGGGCTCTGCTCTGTCCCTTTTGGAAACATGCTCCAGGCAGAGGGGTGAGGGCACATAACAGGGCACCTGTCTTCTAGCCATGCAGCACTGAGAAGAGAAGGTAAAAAATCTCAGCTGCTGTTGACAAAAGGAGAAAAGAGAGGGTAGGAGGGGGACAAACCCTGAGGCTGAGTAAAAGAGGTTAAAAATAGAGAGACATCAGTAGTTTAGCTAGAGTGTTGGGGGGAAAAAAGAGAAAGAATTGTACTTTCAGAGAGGGGGGCATGAGTTTTGCCGATGATGGGTAAAGACAAATTTCTGAGTTTCAAATGTCATGCAGTGCTGCTCTAGGCAATAGGGTAATGTGAAGCATCACTACAACTCTCATGAAAACGTCCAAAGTAACCTCAGATAACCGTCAAAAAGTAGGAGAGGAGGAAGCATCTGTCCTCAACTGCAGTTTGTAAAATCCATGAAAAAGGAGAAAGATACCACTGAACAGTCTCTTGGTGGGTGTTGTATTGTTGGAATAAATTAAATTTTCAGTGGGAACATGCAAGTGAAGCAAGAACTGGCTGAACGTGGGATCCTTTCCCAGATATCCACAGATAAGTAAGTTTGTCATTAATGACATGCCAGTGAATATAAAAACATCCTCCCAACCAGGAGTTGCTGTCAGATGATGTGCCTCAACAACTGGAGAATCAGTTCATTACAAGCTCTAGAAAATGAATGTTTCTCCTCTCCAGCTCAGCACCCAGGACAGACATAATTCAACTGGCAATTTTTGTGCTCAGGACATTTGAATATAAAAGCAGCTATTCCACTGACACCACCGATGAAGAAGAGCACAGGGGAATAGGTATCTTAAATGAGTTCAAGAAGTAGGTCATTAACAAGAAAGTAACGATGATAGAATTGGTTTCTGCAACGACAGATGGAAGCACAGGTATAACTGGATCCAAAGCTTCACTGCTCATAATCATCAGCAAGCACTCTGTGGAAACGTGAATGACTTTAAACATCATGGGAACAGTGGTAAAAAAACCCCCTCTGTTAACTCCATTTCAGTCAGAGGCCTTTGTGTTTCAAAGGCTGCTTGATTAAGCTGCTGCAGCTTGTAACGACCTAATTTTGCACACTGAGATGAATGAGATGTATGAGCAAGGGTATGGTTTTGCTGGGGCTTTTCCTCTGCTTAAGATCAGAAGTCTTCAAATCGGGAAATGAAATCTCTCATGATCCTTCAGAAAAGTTGAGTTTACTATTCATTTCTCATTTCTGAATGACTTAGCTACAAGGCAAATGAACCTAAAAGTTGCCAGAAAAGGGGAAAATATTACTGAGATGCTTCATGCAGTAAGTTCATTCAAAGCTGGCTGAGTGAATAACTTAGAAAGAAAGTATGACAGTGCTTCATGGCCGTGTGAGGAACCTTGGAGGACCGTGAAGGCAAAAGTAAATGGAAACACCCAGAGGAATTGTGACTGTTTCATATAAACTGGTAGGATGGCCCTGTCTCTGGCTCCCCTTGAGGCTGGCTGCAGTATGGTGGCCACACAGGAGGAAAAGGGCTGGAGAAGCAGCAAGTAAGCAGGAGACTCACTCAGTCCCACTTGTCCTTTGTAACACCAGAGCCGCACTGTTTTTGGCAGAGCTTAGGTGACAGAAAATGGCTCTGGGCTCCTACTCTCTGTCTCAGACATCTAACTCAGATGTACAAGACAGTATCATTTCAGGGGCACAGGGTTTGCAGAAAGGCTGCCACCTCAGCATTTTCCAGTGATGTACTGAGTGTCACCCCGTGTCCTGGCCAGTGCAAACCATGTAACCATCCAACTCACCTTGTTCAAGAGAGAGGGCTTATGTGTCTGACCCTTCCCTGTGGCTTTAGAGACCTGGGCCTTGGCTTTTATGCTCTGCACATCTCAGTGCTGAGATACCTGAGACTTTTCCACAGGTGAGCCTGGGCGGGAGGTAAGGAGCTTCACTACTGTAAAAGATGCACTAGTGACACCGGTGGTGGAGTCTTCCCAAGGCCCACAAGCACCTCAGAGACCCTGCTACACAGTATTTTGCCACAGTCTATGATCTCAGCTGGGGCCTCTGAGTGCAGTAATTAATTGCACCTCCAAGAACAAGAGAAGGTTTGCCAGGACCAGGTCAGAAAGAGGATGCCCTCATTGCCCTTCAGAGGTCAAAGAAGTCTAGGTAATCAACTTAGGTGGCTCATGGTGCAATGTTATCACCTGACATATTGGCAGGTTTTAAGCCTCTACCCGTGGAAATTTAAGTTCAAATATTCTCATTTAGGTTCAGTAGGGGAGCTAGGGTGGGAGGTTAGGAATCGTGTCGCAGGTGCCATTATGGGGCAGAGAACAGACCCATATAACTCAGTGACGTCTTGTGTTTTGTGTTCCCCTACTCTCCCAGTTACATTGGTGGAGGCCAAAAAGGCTCTGGGAGGTCAGTTTGTCTGAGGTGCAGCTTTGCTGCAAACAAACCTCCTGGTCTTTACAGTGAGACAATCTGCTGCAGATGGAAGCACAGCAACAAGCCCTTCCTGCTCCAGCAGTACCTGCTGCATTGATTTCCTGACTCCTGCTTTGCTCTCCTGCACTGGAGAGCTGCCTTTCTACAGGAAGGCTTTTCCCCCAGAAAATCTTTTGGGGAATAACTCAGCATTTTTCAATCAAGTTGAGATTATCCTTTTTGCATTGCTGTCTTTCTCCTTTAAATACCATTTCAACTGCTCTGCTTTTCATTTTCTTACTTCCAGAAGACTGTGAATTCTTAAATTATGTATGCCTTGTGTAGAAGTAATATTTGAAGCAGTTTGCAAAATACATCTAAAATGAATTAGAATTTTAGATGCTAAAATATTTTTTCTGGGAATGACCTGCGCAATTTAAAAGAACATTTCCTATCTCTGCTGCTTTCATGTGTTGTATTGCATGCAGTAGTCCAGTATTTCCTGGCAGAAAAGCCATATTTATCTACTTGTAGAAATCCACAAGTAGAGAAGAAAAGTTGGATCAGTTCTCTGTGTGCTGTTGAAAAACAAAAAACTGCACAATTACTGTAACAAAAAATAATCTAACAAGCGAACTAACCATTTTTAATTTGATGGAAGCATTTACATCTGCTAATGTGCCATTTAATGTGCTGTGTAACACAATTCTGCATTCCTAATTGAAGCAAACTTTACTTGCGCTATATCAAATGTCTCATTGGTTGCATTTCAAATGTCTCCCCGAGTCTTTAATTATATTCTTGTGCCAGGGAAAAAAAAAGAAAAAAAAAAAGAGGAAAAGAAATTAGAACTAATTTCTGTTAAGTTGTCTAATGTGAAATAACCATGACTGTAGGCATGATCTCAAATCCCCAGAACTTGAAAGAAAAACTCCTGCTGAGTTCAGTGGGCATTGGCTCAGATCTTGTGTAAACACTGTTGCGACCATACCTGCACTCCACAAGCATTGTAAAAACATGTGGAGGGAGTCCAACATATTTTGGAATGCATTGGCCTGAGGGTAATATTACAAATGCCATAAACATCTGATATTCCCTTCATAGATGTCTCTGGCCTCACGACAAACAAACTCAGCCTTTGTGCAAGCAGGGAGAAGAAACATAGCCAGCATGCTTACAAAATATATTAAGGCTATTTAGATTAAAAACTCAAGTAACTGAGCTGTTCGTAGCTGTGAGCAAGATGATTAGATACTGTCAGTTTTAGCAGGAATTTTTTCTTACTGTTTTTCTAGCATACAGCGCTCTCAGTGAAACGGCTCTCAAGCAATAGGATTTTCAAAAGGCTTATACTAAATACAGTGTGATACATTTTGACTTTGAAACAGGTTGTATTTGTTTATATAGATTTGCCTTTGATGCAATGAGATGTTCCAGTTGTGAGTAGGAACCTTTTGTCTGTTCTCTTGTGATGTATTGTGTTACTGCTAGCACCTTACAAGTCTCCCATACTAGACATCAAAATAGGTCCTTAGAATGATATCAAAACATAGTTCAGTTTACCTATATTATGAAGAATCCAAACAGGTAGGCAAAGCTTATGGAGACATTTATTTCTCCAAAAAGAGAGGCCCATGCCCAAGTTACCCTTAATTTCATACAGTATGTTCCCTTGCAGGAGTTCTGACCTGAAATAAGGAATTCCTGTTCTTGTGGGCAATTTTACTGAAATAGAAATCCTACACTACGTCCTGCAATCTGCAAGCCTTCCTCTTCCTTTGACCTTCAGTGGCAGAAAGTTTGTCAGCTGTAGGAGCAGCAGTACTTCACAATTATCTCCAAAAACAGTGATTTTAAAGCAGCTGTTTCCCAAACAATGTCCTTGTTTCTGAATCCCAGCTTCTATATACTTTGAAAACAAATGCATTGTGGCAGCAGAAATACACAACATTTTGCAGGCAGTTTTGATACATTTTGGCATAGAAGAGGGAGTCCTAGTCTTCTGCTGAGGAATGAGTCTTGCTGTCTGTGAACAAGAAGGCATTCCAAGGAAGCAATGAAAATTAATGGTGGTTAAACTCTGAGAGGGAAGCTGTAACCTTCACAGAGGCTTTCTTTCCAGCTGTGTTCAAAGGCACTGTAATGACTTCAGAGAACTGCAGTGACTCATTTCAGATGACGACTACATAACTATTCATTTACACTTAATGAGTTTATTCCACCAGGTATAGGACAAATTCTAAACAAATAACGCCACTGAATCATACACATCAATAAACTTGAGTGCTAAACTGATTCTGGGTAACAAAGGTAATGATAAAGAGAGAGGAAGAAAAGCTGCCTCCAATTAATGGAAATGCCCTTTGTATTTTCTAACAGCTCAAACATTAATTTGAAAATGGCTTTCTCTGCAATAATTTACAGACAAGCACTTCATAATGGGGAAACAATTCAAATTTATGTGCACTCAAACGGTGATGATCTGATTAACTTATTAAATTCTTGTTGATTCTACAGTCCAGATGAAGTGTACCATTCTTCATGGGTTTCATACCTTGCAGTTTTAAGTTCTTACATTATCGGACTTCAGGCTTCAGTTGCTACTGAAGGTCTTTTCTCTGGGACGTCCTCTGGTGCAGAGTGGACAGAACCAAGATCCCAGGGATTGATTTCATTTGTCTCTTTCCATTAATTCTAAAGATATGTTCTCTTCCACCTTGGAGGAGCACTTGATTAAATTTAGCACTAGAATTCACATAGTCCTCAGCTGCTGTGGAGTGTAATTGAAACGGTGTGAAATATTAAAGACACACAATTCAACTTAAAGCTGATTCAGTCAGGGGATAGCCATGCTGGATTTAAGTTCAAGAAGCTTAGCTTGAACCCTGTCAAGCTTACTGTCCTTCAAAGGAAACGAGTTAGCTTTTGAAGCAAAAGGAGATAAAAATTATCCATGGGAAAAGACAAAAGAACACAGTCAAATCAGTCTGCCAAACCTAGTGTCCAGTGGCTTTAAACAATGGGCAGTAATACCAATTTATCTGTAATGTATTTGTCAGCTAGAGCTACCCCAGCTTTAATCACCATCCCCTTGTATTTTTTGTGCACCCTAGATAATTGCACGGACAGTAAAAAAATCATTCAGACCCTCAGATGTTGTATAGAAAAGACTGCTGAGATGCCACACACTAGCATAAATTATTGTAAATATAAATGTAGCTATCTCCAGCTTCCTTTTCACAATAAAAGAAAGGCTTCCTGTGGTTATGCAGTGTGTTATGTTAAACAGTGCATCCTAGTGTAACTGGTATTGAATAAACATGAACCCTAAACCACCTAGCCCTTCATTTACTGCTCTGCTTCATGGCTAACTTTGCCACTTACCACATGGCCTGTTTTGACCTTGGGCCGCTCCAGCCTTTCAGGGTGGTACCAGTGGAGTCCACCCTTGTTCAGTCAGGATATAGGCTTGCAGAGTAACTGTATTTTTTTTCAGGGGTGACTTAGGTGGTGTGGCTCTCTCCTGCACACCCCCCTGGAGCTGTAATTGCTGGCTAATACTGTGCTTGCCTGTGTTCAAGAAAGAGAGAATTGTTTAGAAACATTTTAGCCTGTCATAATGATAACTTAAACTTCTTCCTCCAAAACAGCCCTGAGTCTTGTCCAGTATCTGCAAATTCTGAATAAACCTAGTTTGTTTACTGAAGGGGAACATAATTCTTTATCTTTCATTGATCTTGATTTTTTTCGATGCAACATTCCAGCTTTTTCTATTGACTTTATTTACCAGGTAACGTTATCAACCCTATTATTTAAGCCTGTAGTTTCATTTACTACTTCTAATCATTCTTACAGCTACTGACCCAGAGACTCTAAGACTCCTCTCTCCTCCAAAAAAACTGCCCCCATCTCATGCTGGAGTCCAGGATCTGAAATCTGGATCAGTCCTTCCTTAAAATTCAGTGGAAACTTTGCCTGGTATAAAGTTTGAGTCTTTATCTGAGTGTAGTTTAAATAAAAAGAAGTGTCAGTTAACAGAAGTATCTGCACAGATCCAGCTTAACTTACAAAAGAAGAATCACTAGCTGTGTTCACTAGAGCTTGTCTGCACAAGGACACCCAGAGAAGGTTAGGTGGATGAATTAAATTTGTAAGGTCAGCATTCATACATTGAGTATCTTCTAGGATTAAGCCACAGCCAGTTAAGGATGTTTCATTTCTGAGTGAATGCAGGCACATGGTGGTTTAATGTGCTATAGCTTACTCATGTTGACTTCACACCTTTCATTGGTTCACTTCAACTTTCCTGACCATTTCTCTCTTGTCAGTTTGACCACATGTTCTTCAAAAAACACAAAACCTACATATAGGGAAGACCATGATCCCACCTGTTTAAATATATCGTCACCATTAACATTCTTCCTTGGACTGGGTTAATGGTGGCTCAGCTCTTTAGTCTAGTGCTCAGTGATCCTATATTGTCAGCACGATGCTGATTTTTCACTCTGTTTTAACTCTTTATTCCCCTGCATTGCTGTGAACTCTTGCACAAAGGTAATCCAGCAAATACTTATCCTGGTGATTAAAATGTGTTCATGTTTTGCACTTGTAGAACTTAAAAAAAAAAACACAATAAAAAACCCCCAATTATTTGGGATGGGAAGGCTTAATTTGGTCAAATGAGTCTCCTTCTGGGCTCAAATCTTGTAACACAGGTTGCAGCCCAAAGCACATTTTTATGACCACATTACAGTGTTAAAAAAAGATCCCATGGCCTCTGGAAAATACAGTAGCTATGACAGAAGTGCTGTCACAGTCTTAACTAAAGCAGTATAAATGCATAAATAGAAGGGACAAGATGGAGACCTTCAGGGCATTCCCCTAAAATAGTAACAGGTCTCTAACTAGATATTTAAAGTGCATTTTCCCCTATTGGGAAACCATATAGCCAAAACTAGTTCTCATTCCAGCTAGACAATAAAAGGGCAGTATCCCCTCACCAGCTGATTGAAAGTATTACACAGAAAAGCAGCCAATTTTTGGTTTTTAATCCAGGTTGCAAGCATAAATCTGTTTTCCCAGAAAACTTTTTATGGAGACCTCTGTTCACTTCTTTCCTTGGCAGTCTCTGCTGGGTTTTATTTCTGATGGCCAGTGCAGGGCATATGCCATGCTTTCACTGAACACTACACAACAGCCTTGGGGCTGGTGGTAAGTCTGGGACAGACATCAGTGTTCAATAAAGCAATATAACACTATTGCATGGCTAAATACAGGCCACCAAGCTTGCCCTGGTGACTGTAACAGGTAATTATTAAAAGAATTGCTGTAAATATGATTTAAAACCTGGACAATGCTACAGGCCCCTAATTATCATTAAAACACCCCACTGTCCCATTAATTTTAATGCTCTGATCAGATTTTGATTAGGTAGATTGCTAAGCCTCCATTATCAGGTAGTGCTGAGGTCTGAGGAAATGCCTGTCGCGGGATGGAGGGTGTCACCTGCACATAGCCTGGCTGTCATCAGGAGCTAAGGTTGTGTCTGCAGGCTATAAATTAACTGTTGCAGCAGCCTGTATCATGTATTTAGTACTTCAGGAGCCATATGTTTATGTATATCAAAATAGCAGTATATCAACAACTGTCTGAGGTGAAGGACATGAGAGAAAGAAGAAAACAGCATCATTTTCTAAAAAAATATAAGGACTGGGCAACTGTCAAGTTGCTGATGAGCAGCTTCAGAAGTCATTGTTTGTTAGCCAGGATTTGCTAAAATCAGCCCTGGTCACTCTGTTGGCAAAGAGAGGGAAGGGAAGGGAAGGGGTGATGGACCTGGGTGCAATACAAAAACCCCTCGGTTCCAGCAGCTTGCACTGGCCCCTGGTTTGGCCCTGTGCCATGTCATTGAGAGGTAGTTAGTTCAGGGTCATTTAAAGTGTGCTCATTTGACGAGATACAGCACATACCTCATCAAAATGAGGGACATTTACATCGGCCTTACTGTTTTTATTGGGGTTGACTATAGCCATAATGGGAGCTATATGTTTACAGCCACCCCCAGGAAGGTTTGCTCTGTCATGTACTGCCTGATAAACAACAGGATGAGATTTTGATACCACATGAAAAGAGATGAGGAATGTCACTTGATGGACACTGATACGTATGTGGTAGGTTGACCCTGGCTGGATGCCAGGTGCCCACCAAAGCTGCTCTATCACTCACCTCCTCAGCTGGACAGGGGAAGTGTCCAGGGCNCCCTTTCTAAATGTGTTATCACAGAGGTGCTACCACCATCGCTGATGTGTTCAGCCTTGGCCAGCGGTGGGTCCATCTTGGAGCTGGCTGGCAACGGCTCTACTTGGCATAAGGGAAACTTCTAGCAGATTCTCACAGAAGCCACCCCTGTAGCCCCCCTGCTACCAAAACCTTGCCACACAAACCCAACACAATGTATTTATTCACCATGACCTAATTCACTGTTCATTTCTAGAGCCCAGGGCAATGAATAACATATTAAGTGATATTAATGTAAAATATGGTTTTTGCTCTAACAGTAATCTTAGGAAATAAACTGTCATTATATTAAAAAATATACGCAACCCTTCCCTTTTTTCCAGAAAGCTTTTTACAGCTGCAGATTATAGTAATATGGTTAGTTACATTAATTCCAGTATTATTACCAACCCCAAAGCCCAGAACTTTTCTAGTTACCCTGCCAAGCAACCCTATTCCTCTAACTACATTTCCTTCTGGTCCTGAGTACCCTTCAGCCCCTTTTTAACGTATGAATGAAGCAGAAATGCAGCTTACATTTTTATGTCTATCAGCACTTTTAAGGATATTAGCCAAAGCTGTTTATCCTCTCTCTCTGTAGCAAAGCAGAAACTTGGAAACATCTCTTTATTTTCTAAAATCCAGGAAACAGGACTGCGTGTTCACAGGTGTATTTGATGTAATATTTTATATCAAGGTGCTCATTTCTTTCATGAGGAAAGAAGTAAGCAGATGAAACAGGGAAACACTAGTAAGAAGAAGTAAAAAAAAGTGCATGAAATATGATACAAAATTGCAGTAATAGTATTTATGTTCTTTTACATACATTCCCATAAAGTATAAATCAGGATAAAGCTGAGATTGTACTCCTGCCCCTCTTCAGTGGAAGAAGAAATGCAAATATTCTACACATTAAAATTCATTTCTGGATACTTTTGGAAACATGCATCATACAGAGGACTTTTTATGATATGACTGACTTTTAACTTGTAGCTGAAAATAAAAACATCCATATTAAAATAAGGGAAAATGTGTGCATTAACAGAGGGAAACCTCCTAATCTGTATGTATAAATAAATAAATAAATCCTAACAGTTTAATGCCTGTTAGACAAGAAGGCAATGTTCGCTGCAGTTTTGCTAAGTGCAAGATGTGTACCCGAGGTGTAAAAAGGCTGCAAAACATCAGCATTTTAAGTAAAATCTGACTGTGTTTCTTAACAAATGTCTGATTTTTTTTAAACAGGCTTTGTTAATCTGACAGGCTGAGTTAAACCTGATTGCATTCTGTACCTGTCCCACTAAAGGGTGATGAGTAGTACTCATCCAGCTTCAGATAAAAATTGTCTGAATTCATCTCACACAACTGTAAGGTTTTAAGATAGGAATCTACTTACACAAAGGTCCCTGTATTCTCAATGGGGAGAGATGAACCTCTCCCAAGGGTGAGTCAGGTCGTCTCCACCAACTGTGGGGTCTATGCTAGGATCCTGGTCCTTTGTGGCACAGCTGGGCTAGATCACCATAGGCAGTTGAGACGAGACCTGAATGAAGAGTACGGTCTTCCCCCAAGTCTTGGCTTTCTCTGGAGGAAATCTTGCATGCATGGGAAGAAAGAGACCTATACCACACTCCCAGGGAGCTTGTGTGAATTGTGGGGTGCACCACAAAGCTCATCTGTACTGCCATGAAGATGAGGTGGTGTGATGCAGTTCATTTAAATCGGAGTAAGGCTACCTAAGACCTGCTTTAGCTCCAGACCCATGCCTGACCGTTCTTTGTGCCCTTATCAGCAGCTACATTTGCAAAGCATGTCCCTGCTCATCACCATAAAGTCCTCAGGGCATGGAACTGTGAGCAGCTTGCACTGACACCTGCACAGGAGACAGGTGCCATTGCTGTTCAGGTAAAATGCAATGGTGGTGACGTCTGTCCTTTGCACAGTGGATTAGTGAGTAGAAAGACAAAACTGAACATCACTCCAGGCATAAAGACACTGGATATGGCCATGATGGTGTTCTAACTCATGCTACAAAATCATGCTCAAAACTATGGGATATGGGGAAAAGTAAGCAAAGTCCTCGATACCACACAAAAATAAAGAAACTTGAAAAGATTTACTTTTGAGGTTTGAAAAATAACCATGCTGAAAGCAAATCAGTTTACAATAGCAATTTTTACAGAGACAGAAAATACAAAGACCCTTGGCAAATAATTAAACACTGTAATTGTAGATTATCTTTACTTAATAAAAAGAAAGGTTAGGCACCTCCAGAGCTTTGTAAGACTGTTCTGTCATTACGTCGCAATTGATCGGAATTTAATTGTTCCACTTGAGGATTATTTGCCTCTTCTCCACATGATTATATCCTTTTGGCTCACAAATCAAAACTAGTTATCCACAAAAGTTACTAATTTCTCTTAAAAAGAGAGTTTTCTTTTGAGTTCTTGTGCTGAGACACTGGTCTTAATTAACTTTCTCCTATAATTGATAGAAGATGGCTAGTCTCAAATTTACCCAATTTATGTATTGCTTACCACAAGCTAAGGGTTTAATCCATTTCAGAGGCACAAAAAACTCTCTTAAATATAAAAATTAAAAATCTTTTCCTTCCTCAGGAAAGGTAACTTTGTTCTAAGAATACAAGAGGTCTCTGTTTAGCTAAAAGCTAAAAGTTGTAAGTGAGATGGAGGTCCCTAGATAGCTCTAAAAATCTTGAACTTGATGTTCAGATTTGGAATCAGCTGCAATCCACATGCCACCATAGCCTCAGGCACTGATGTTCATCATTCTTATTCCAATGGTCACAAAGGGAGAAGGATGTCAGCTGTATTGGATCCTGATCCACATTCTCCTGACATGCATGGTGAATTTTGGGGGGGGCTTGAGTTGGAAAGGATAATTATACAGTAAAGTGATAGTAAAGTAGTAAATAGGTAGAAGTAAGCAAAAGATAGTGAAGATAGAAAAGTATAGTGATACAGAGTGACAGAGTAAGGGGGAGGATGTGTAAATAGATTTCATGTTTCTATCTTCCCAGTATAGCATATTTTTCTAATACATTATCACATTTTCTACTTTTTGACAATAAGCTAATATGCATCATCAGGCTATAGGAGTGCATAAGCTGATCGGAATTACCAGATTCATTTTAGTTTCTGTGTGTGATATGACCAAAAGTGTACATGAGGTCCTCCAAGGCAGATAAAGAAGCCCTTGCAATAATGAAAATCTGTCTTGCCACCAAAGAATGCAGAAGAACTGGAGGCTTTCTGCCACATTGCGCCAATTGCAGTAGAAATCACTGCACTGAGGTTGGACTTAGTAGTCTAAAGTACCAGTTTACCAGCCAACTGAATTAACACTTGGATATGTAATATTATGGACTGATTCTACCTCCACTGTGAATTGCTCAGGTTTCTAGCTCTGGTTTAGGAGCTGTTTGGATACTTGAGCACAGGACTGTATTTGAAACAGTGAATCTTGGAGTAGAGATAGTGTTAGCTGTGCAATTGTTTTCATCTGGCCATACAGCAGGATCCTTGCAAAATATGTGTTCAGCCTTACAGAAAATTTAAGCTAAAAAAAAAAATCGAAGCTTCTCAAATATAGTTACATGTCTGGCTCCTGAATCAAAGAAAGGTAGCTCTGAAAGGTAGCTCTGAAAGTAGCTTCAAAATGCTAAAGCAGCAAAGGACATAAGTTCAGTATGTTGCTTTCTCAGCATCAGGATTCCAAAACACTTAAATATCAATAGCTTTCCCTGCATTCCAGGATTTTAGCTAAAAATCTGTGTATATATATATATGTGTGTGCATGTAGTAAGTATACTGTATCTTTTTATTTATATTGTCTTTAAAATGAGAATCATTACATGCCACGTTTCAATGGCAAATACAAGGCTCCTACAATCACACAGAAAGCAACCAACTCTGTGTTTGCTTGAGCACAGGGTAACCTTTGTTGTCATGCTTTTCATTTTCCCCCATTGCTATCGTGCTTTTTAGCATAATACAAACCTAGAAACCTTCCTGTGCTTGCCAACTGGTGGCCAGCCATGAGAGACGATTTAAGCAGTTAGCAAAATCCCCCATCTGGTATCTGGACTTCCAATGTATGTCCTGCACATTAGCACAGCTGAGGCTCCAGCTGAGACCCTCACAGCATTTCCACCAGGTGAGCCAAAATACTAAGCCAGGAGGAGCTTTACTAAACTTGTCTCAGCTGGAAGCTAGTTTCTGCAATATTTTTCAGTGTTATTAAATTAGTTCATTCCATTCATAGATTCAGGTGCTATTTTAGAACAGTTTTACTCTTTTCCCCAGGCAACCTGTTTTTATTATGAGCTATTTTTATATGAATCTTGTTCTGCAGATTCCTTGGAAGGAGGAAAAATGGTCTCTGATCTTAAGGGGTGCTCACTGGCATTCTATCAAGTGAATTTGGCATTACACTTTTTTTCTCGTGTTCAAATCTCATGTTGCTCCCTGAAAGCTTCATTAAAAAGATCAATGCCCAAGAATCATAGCACCTGTATTCTTTATGGAACAGATTGCATGGTTAAAGATTTTTGAAGTATGCTCCTTTTTTCAGAAATGATCTTATTATTGGCTCTGAAGTAGCCTTCCCGGGCTGAAGAGACATGTTGATAATATCCATCATGAACACCTGAAATGTCTCTTTGGGTCACCAGACCATCTCCAGCCTTACCTCTTTATTCTCAATACACTCTATAGCCAGATGCTTATGTTACTTGTAGGCCTAATTCCTCCCACCTGATTTTAGAAACATAAAAGTAGCTTCAGAATCTAATTTAAAAGCGTTGTCAATGGGAAGGGATAAACACCCTCATTTAAGTTTGGACTTTCTTTGTTTCTTTGTTTGCTCCTGTGAAAAGATTTTGAACCCACTGCCAGTTTTGAGCCAAGTCAAGGGACAATTACATGCTAGAGAGAGCTGAACTGATGGCTGTGTAGGGGAAAGGATATTATTAAGCCAGTCACCGAGGGAAGTCAGAGAGAGTTCAGCCCTGATGGTTATATTTGGTCTGCCTAGCAGCCAAAAGGCTGCCAGCTGTCCATGCACATTGCCAGTCACACCCTGGACCAGGCACAGTGTGTTCCAGCCTCTGCGTGGCCAGCAAGCAAAGCACATTTGGTAGAAGACATGGGAGATGTCAGCCACTGCATGCAGGTGCAATGTAAGGGTTAAGGAAATTCTAAGCCGGTGAATGTGGTATGGGTCAGAGCTGGACACACTGGGGAACATATTGTGGTCACAGGACTGTCCTGGTTTCAGCT
>VZTL01018994.1:0-10733 GCA_013400535.1 Scopus umbretta | reverse complement strand
AAAAAAAAAAAAAAGCAGCTTTAAAACAATCCCAGGAATAAGAGTATAACACATTAAGCAACAGAGTATTCAAGCAAGCAAAGGACAGGAAAAGACAGCCCTTGCTGTGAAGGGGCTAAAAGTCAAAATTAAAAACAGTGATTAGTATGCTGATACAGCTAAGTGACTTGAGTCACTGCATAAGATGTACCCAGATGTCTCCTGTAGTTATGGTATTTTGTTTATGGTTTTACAAGGGCTTGCATCATGCCAGTGAATCAAAATTTATCAATCTCAATTCACATTTAGTAGCAACTTTGCTGAGGGAATATTATTTCAAAACTTGAAAACTAAAGTATATTTGAATATGAGGGATAAGGACCCAGAACTGGAAACAGCACAAAGAAATGGGTTAAATGATCAAAACAATTTAGCTCCTTTGCTCCCACTACCTTTTGCATTTGAAGTTCTACTCTGCAAGTTCAAATACATCTGTTTATTACAAATATTTGAGGAAACTGAATGAAAGGCTGTGCATAGGTCAGCTGTTACATTCTGTCAATCAGCTTCTTCCAGCTTCTTAAGTCTTCATTTTCTATATACCTTACACCACATAGTAAGCAGAGGAATCAAAACTTATTTCTCCTTTAAACGGTTCAAACTATTACTACCAGCTATGAAACACTACTTGTTTCTATGATCCGAGACTTGGAAATCCTAATTTACTACATTCATGCAACAGTCTGTGTTTTTTCTTTAACCTTTAAGAAAATAATAATCTATTTGGGAAAGAGAAGAGCAAGAATTAGAATAAACTTCTACAAGTTTATTTACATTGTAGTGATTTTTAAAATCTCTTCAAGACTTCCAGAAGTCAAAGATTAATTTCTATAACCTGCATAAGATGAAGAAGACGTCCACCTGCTGCTGTCTCCCCATCATCTTCACAATCCTGTAAGAATGTCCGCTTATCTTCACAGTATATTCTTAAAAAGAAAAAAAAGAAGAAAAAAGAAGAAATAAATGAACATAAAACAGATTAAAAAAAAAAAAAATCAATCAACTAACATTTTGACATGATTAATGAAGTCTCAGGGATCTTTCATACGCATGTGCATCAACTCTACCTTTCAACTAAGGACATTTACATGAAAACAGGATGAGGCTTAGGAAAACCACAAATATTTATCTGTACAGTAGAACAAGTTTTCAGAAGATTTTACATAGACTTTAGCTACTTCAGGTTAACTCCAGACCTACTATCAGTACAAAGTTCCTAATAAGAAAAATCCTTATGTTTTTAGCCTAAAAATTATGCCTAGCTGAAACAAACTCTATCAGATACAGGTTCAAATTATGGTACACATCCACAAGCTGGAAGAACTCAGACAAAAATATTATGAATAATTAGTTAGGTCTATATTTCAGCAGCAGTGTGAAACTATTACTGAAATCCACCTTCAGATTCTCCATGCCCTCTCCTTCCTCAAGGGCCACTCCAGGAAGCTTTGGCCTGTATTTTTTCCTATAAAGGTGTAGCTTTCCAGAAGAAATGCTCCGAGGTCTACTGTTTGTTACCAATTGATTTCATAACTTCTGAACTTAGTTAATACACACATGACGCAACGACAAAGAGCCTTGTGGTACTAGATTACAAATACGAAGCAATAAGTATGTTTCTGTTGCTTTTTTGAAGTATATTTAGATAGTAGGAGTGAAAGAAGCCAAATCGTCAGCAGCAACAACAGAAATCCCCTCTTTACGGAAACCTTTTACTTAGGTAGACTTTTTGGTAAAGTAAGCTTTCATTTGCTCTCATTTTATGTTTCATTAGGATCATGGCAGGATGTGCATGAATAGACCAGTGTCCGTACCTGCTTTTTCAGATGATTGGTTCCTCTAGTAATGAAAGGGGCTCCTTTTACTGTCCCTTACATTGCTCAGAAAACCTACATCACTATCTGGACTGAGACCAATTCATTTCACATGAGCTATGTTCACAGAAGTTGCCAGTAACAGACCACTGACAAACTCATTTTTACCTGTTTCTCATTTTCCCTGAAGTTTCTCATATTTCAGCTGTAATTTCACATGCCAGATGTCTGCATCAGGCTTTCTGTTTCAGCTCTTACTTCAGCTAAGATTTTTTAGCTATTTCCAAATATAAGGTTGGGTGGGAAAAAAGGTACTTTGCCCAAGTAAAAACACATTTAGTTCAGGATGGTGTAGCACGTCCATGCTCACACATACTACACAAAGCATAACAAAGTATAACACATGTTCAAGTCCACTTTTAGTCTTATTTTATTTCGAATGATGCTTTACTATTTTTAACGTATTTTATACTGTATGTTCTACTTTCTTGACCTCAAATTCAAAATCAAGCCTAAAACTTTTAGCATACAGATAAGAAATCTACTCCCAGAAAGATTTAATAGCAATGGATTTCTTTGATGGATTTTACTTCTCTCATGTCCTGCATTCATTTGTCAAAGAACGCTGGAAAAAAAAAATCATTATTCATCTTTCACCTGTATGCATATATGTTGTGGGTAGCACTTGCAATTTTCTTATTCTCATACAATTTTTCAAGAACTCTCTTTACCTGTAAAAAAAGAGAAATAAGCTTCCTTTTATAATGGGGATTTCATACACACCATCTCAATATCACTGCTCAACAAACATCATCTTATACTATAATGAAACAGTTTTACACTTTGACATAAAATGAATTAAATATGCAGTGCGATAACTCAAGAAGCAGCTTCTCAATACCCTCATACTAGTTTCAAATAATTTTTCTGGGATACTGAAAACAGCTGTTCCTTGAATTTGTACATTGTGTACATTCACATTATTGCTGAAGATGTAGAAGTGTCAAATCGCTTTACTAAACAAGAGAGACAGTAAGGTCTAGAAAACATTGTTAATCAGTATCAAGTATCAATTACACCTGCTTACTTTT
Organism: Scopus umbretta; assembly: GCA_013400535.1. Lineage (NCBI taxonomy): Eukaryota > Metazoa > Chordata > Aves > Pelecaniformes > Scopidae > Scopus > Scopus umbretta. The sequence goes on along the minus strand of VZTL01018994.1, from coordinate 7,789 downwards.
CTAAACTATAACATTAAGCTGGAATATAACACAACCTGACATACGTTTTTCGCATTGCACACTGCTTTTACGTATTTCACAAAAACATGTGACGTTTAGAAAGCTCTACTCCATTTCATTTTCAGTTTTTCCTTTTTTTCAAACACACTTTTTTCAGAGTTTCCATTTCACAGAAAGAATAATAATAATTTTTTTTTTTTTAAAAAAGTTCTATTATGGTTCTGAAAGTGTCAGTATTTCCCAGAAAGCAGATATTCCCACCATTTCCATCTGTCTGCTCTTAAGAAGCACCAAATTCAAAACATTTAGCAATATCAGTTCATCTTCTGTTTGTAATTAAACAAGCTAGCAATTGTTCAAAGCTTTTCAAATTGGTCTAGCAAAAAGGAGAGCTTTGATCAAGACACCGTTTTAGTACATAATAAAAAATTAATATTACTTTGAGCAAAACATGACTGAAGTTGAGAAAGCTTGGGAAAACAAGCTTAGCAAGTAAATTGCCTTCCACACCAAAGAAAAATGTCTCTGAGGAGTAATCGATATATGTATTTAATAACTGTCTTAGCTACATTGTGCTATTTCCAATTCTTCTGGAAGAAATTCAGCTTACAAAAATCACCTCAAATATAAGGTACCTCAATGAAAAAAACTCCTATTATTAATGCTTCAGACACCTGTTTTCTCCCTTCCCCCCCTAAAGGGGACTATTGAAGAAAGACAACTTCTATTACTTTATACACTTTCATAAATACATTTCAATACATGGACTTAGGGTACAAAGCATACAGAATGATCGTCACCTTTAACATTAGTTATTTGTCAGCTACCAGGCTCCTAAAAACATACCCTGAAGATTCATTATGTGTCTGTATTACCGATGAACCTCCAAGACAGACAACTTACAGCTAAGCAATAGTTTATCCTTTTTCCTGTTGTAGCTCCTGAGCCTTTTTTTATCTCCTCTTCCCCTCTCTATTATTCCTGCTTTAGGGAATTAAGGGAAGTAATTCTCTACATGACAATGAGGCATCTGCTCATAAAAGACACAAGATGCTTAAACAACAGATCAGTTTTTAGTCCCACCTTACTAAATCAATGTCAAGTCCAAGAACCGCATGTATTTTAAATGTCAGAATAAGCCAAATTGAGACAAGGAAAAGCAATGGTACTAAATTTAGCCTGCTACCTGAAACATGCCTACCACTTTCTTTGCCTCATAAGGTTTATGGTAATGTATTTTGTTACATAAGTAACTACAGTATTACCCTGGCTATCATTACTGAAAACTACATTAGAAGTTAAGTTCCACTATTAAAAATACTCAATAAAGGAATTTACACGGCAATATGTGTACTGTCTTAAAATACCGATGAATATCATTGCCGCATATATTACGCAGATAAAGTATGATGGGCACACACTAATCTCTTCAGCTGGTAAAGAAGCTTTTCACTAGCTTTCATTACAGTTGTAGTGTTTACCCCATTCCTCACCTCCTTTGGCTTTCTTCAAGAAAAATGGGTCGGATCACAGTAAAGCTTCCCTGCAGGTGACCAATCACCTCACGCTGTACAGCAAGACTCTGTGAAACAAGATGGATTTGACACTTGGGGAATTGCTCTATCTTTATACTAACCACACAATAGTAAGTCTTGACTGGAGATGCCTGGGTTTATTGAGTATACGTTCTCTTTAAAAAAAAAAAGTCATAAAAGAAGACATTAAGAATGTCTTTGCATGCAAAAGGGAAACTACTAACCTGCTTTAAGTGAGTACTATTCCTTGACACAGACCCCTGCCCTTTTGGAAACCCGTGTCTGTGGGTACAGACTTCCTCATAAGTAGGAACAATGCTGCTCATAAATCATGATCAAAGAGCAAGAGTTTTTTAAAATGAGAAAAGGACATTAAGCCAATGATTCCAATTTCTTCCCTTTCTAAAGCAATACTGTTCACAGGGACTGAGCTCAGCTAAGAAAGCCCCTGAAGTGCAGTGCTACTTTAATGAAAATGGTAATGTACTGATTATTTTAGAACACCGAATTATTCCACATTAACCTAATGAATAAAATTACTTTCACTTTGCAAGCAGTAAAAGAACAGCTTAAAAAAAGCTGAAAGTGTGTTCAAAAAAGCTCAAGTTGTATCCAGATAGAGAGAAATAAGATAGATGACAAGACTGATGTGAAAAGTACAATGTATTTTTGAAGGTGCAAAAATAAAATTAATAATTTTTTTTCCCCAAACACACAAGAAGCTGAGGCTTAACAGAGATCTGTACTGCCAACAGATAAATATAAGATATATATATATATAATATATATGAAAGAATCACTTAAGAAGATACAGATGTAGCACAAAACCCCAAATTAATGTACAGCATTTATAAACTTAAAAGGTCAGACAAGGATGATATAGTGGAGCCTAACCACAGAATAAGGTTGAGCAAAATGATAAAATTAATAGAAACAAATGAGCAACACCAGATCATATTTATTTTAAAGTTTAAAGGGAATTGGAGTATGAAGCTGTTGAACTATAGCTAAGGTATCTAACCTACTAGTTAAAACTGTTTCTGCAGCAGAAGGTGACTGATGCAATACCAACATCTCAAAAGTACTCCAGGAAGGATGAAGGGAACTAAAGACCAACAAGCCTTATGTCCATACTAGGCAAACGAAGTAAAACCAAAAAAAGACAGCTTAAAATGTTGCAGCTTTTGTATAGAGAAATATACCTCAAAACGCTGTCCATCTGTCAACATTCTTTCAGAGTCATTGAGCATGTAGGTGATCTAGCTTACCTGGAATTTCAAAATGCATTTGACAAGATCCCTTACCAAAAATTCTTAAAATAAAAGCTAGAATTGGATAAAAGAGGAAAATCTTCTCAAGGTTTAGCTCTCACTTAATGACAAGAAAAGATGAGTAGATCAGTAGTTTTCACACTAAACAGGGATCATCAAGGAGACTGATGTTAATAGACGCAAAGTGACGTACAAAGTGACTCCAAACTAGTTATTAGTATTTGCAAAAAAAGATCTTGGAGTTGTAACAGACATTTCTACGAAAACACCACTCAGTGCCCAGCAGAGGTTAAAACAGTAAACTGAAAGGTGTTACTAGGAAAAGAACATGGGAAACAGAAAAACTTTTTACAGCACTCTAGAAATCCTTGGAGTAATCGCATTTTCAGTGTTGTGTATAGTTCTACTCTGCATCTTAAAGAAGATAAAGCATACATTACATGTACAGAACAGTCTACATCTACAAAGCACCAAAGCAGTCTGGGGGTCTTCAGCCTGGAAAACAGAAAACTAAGGGCTATAAAATATGACAGATGTCTATAAAGATCCAAACTGCATAGAGAAATCAGAGAGGTGCAACAAAGTTATGAGTGACTGATTCACAGCAAACACAGGAAGGCATATTTTCATACAATGTTGTTGATTCTGAAAGTTAATTACGGTGCAAGAATCAACTGGACAAATGCCACAGAGGCTAAAAAAACCCCCAAACAGTAATATTAAACACAAGCATACTTTCTTTACCTTGTGTTAAACAGAAAGAGGGGAAAGCATGATAGGAGACAAAACATAGCTGCCTTTTTCTAGCACTCTGTCTAGGTCTGCATTCACAACTGATCGCAGTAAGAGACAGGAACTAGTGCAGACATTTTTTTCTAGTTGTAGGCAAATACAGCTCTAGAAGTATGCTTACTCCTCTCACTTAGGTCTAGATAGATTTAATCATGAATTATTGAAATGTATTTTTCAATAGAATTCCTTTCTGAAGGAGGGAAAACATTCATAAGCTAATTCTAGTTCATTTTCCAAGTAACACATGTAGCTTTCCAAGTAACTCAGTAGCTTACCCATACCAAACAATAAACCTGCCAACATCCAAGAGTCAAATTTCTGTGTTCCTATTCTCTTACATCTAATGCACTTAATGGTAAAGAATAGCAGGAAGCACTGCAGAGCTGCTATTTAGAGCTATTTAGCTGATAGTGAAAGCGAGAAACTGACAACTATTCAGACAATATTAGCACACAAAGATGCAAAGACAGACATATTTGGCTAATCCCAATTATTTCAGTAATATTTTGTCAAGCTCAAAGTGCAGACAAAAAGAGTAGAATTGATCTCTACTAACTTGTCTGGGTGTCACCACAGGGGCCAGATGTGCCTGGAAAGTACTCCTTCGATCTGTGATTGGGTTTCCATGATGTATGGATGGCAGTTCTTCATCTACTGATCACAAACAAGGAAGTGTTTGTTTTCTTGTAAGGGTACTGAAACGATGTATTTGGCTACATAAGTAAAGAATGCCTCAACTTAAAAAAAAGGGATCTGTTGAAGTTAAGTACACAAGATGACATACAAACCCACCAAAAATATGTTTTTTAATGATTGTTATTAATTTTTATTATAATTTTAATGTTTTACATTTTACTCAAAAGCTGAGTAGAAAACAGGAATCTTAAGGTCTCCCTCTTCTAAATTATTTCATCAGAATTAGCAACAGCATATTTTTTACCTTCTTGACTTTCAGATGTTATGTAATTTAACATTTTAATTGGATCTTCTTGAATGGGCTGATAGTCTAGGAGAAAATCATCTCTAGCATCTTCATCAACTTCTTCACTGGTTTTCTTAATATCTGGTTCTATTAAGATCCAAGTAGTAAAATGTATTACACATTTTTTGGGGAGACAAGAAAGATTAAATTTCAAATTCTTTTTCTCAGAAATCTCTGGCTTTTCAGTTCAAATCAGTTTGCCATTAAGAACTATGAAATACAGAATAGTAACATTAATTACAACAAAACCCAGAAATTCTTAGTCCAGTATTAACTAAAATCTTGCTTAGAATTAGGAATACAATACTCATGCTATGGGATCCTTGCATAATATCTTCTGTTCCAATACTAATTAACAGTATTTCTAAGAAGAAAAGAACAATAATGTTCGCCATTTACATTAAATATTTACAATACTACCATTAATTTAATCTGAATTTAGAGACCAAAATAATCTGATGTTTCACAAGAACTCCAGTCATTTATTGATCATTTGGGGAAAAACATAGAGCTGTTGTTCAATGCTACTTCATGAGGTTATAAAATCATTAAATTTGAAACACCTCTCTGGACGTATTTCAAGCTCTCTGGGATGCCAAAAAATCCTATTCTCCTTCATACATAGGACATACAAAAAAATAATAGTCTCTAGCAAAAGAGTAAATATCACACACAGTGCCCTAGCAACTGAATTTAGAGGGACTCTACCATACAGGCAAGTTAATATATCACAATCTAATTTCCTATTTAGACAGCTTATGATGTGGTGCCAATGCAGTTTTTATAACATAGGTATTTTCAATAAAAAAGAGGAGGGGTGACAGAGCACGTTCAAAAGGCCTAGAAAAATCATTAAATGTATTAAGTAGAAGCCACAAGGTTAAAATACCCGGCAAACTTTCAATATCATCAGTAAAATTTTCACTTCTCAGTATCCACTCCTTTGGTCATGTCAATGAAAAATTACTTTTTAAATGTCTGTGATGTAGCAACAAAATGCAGTTTATTGAAAAACTAAAACTAGACCTTACCATGAAGAAGCACTGAAAATATACTTTTTTTTTTCCCTCTTCAGTGTTTTATTCCTCACAGGACTAAGCTAACATCCATGACATAGAAAAACAGTTCTATTTCCTTTTGCCACAAGTACATGCATGCCACTCATGCATTTCATAGCAGTTTAGCATTTTATTGTTCATAAAAACCCACAAAAAAACCTCACTACTTTTTGAAAGAACAACTGTGAATTTACACAACTCCATCACTATAAGAGTAACAGCAGAAGAATCACTGCAACTCTAGCGATGAGGTACTTCTCATCCCAATATAGTAAAATGCAATTAAGATGGAATAGTTGGTCATTTGTCTGCATATTCTGCTGAAGTTTATCTTCTCTTGAGGCTAATTCCAATCCTCCAAGAGTGCACTCAACACCAGAAATTAATTACTGCTATGAATGGTTCCTTTGCAGAACAGAGGACAATGCATAATGTACCTGCATGCAGCACTCTGCTTTCATGCAAGTAATTTAATTCCCGAGAGAACTGAGGACCTTGTTCTAGTTCACTGAGCCAGCTCCTTCCTTTTTTCCCCTACTGCTTTTCAAAAAGGGAAGCTATCCCTGTAAAACAATAAGCCATGACATTGAAGACTGTTGTTTTCTGTTATTTATATCCAATACAAAACTGGGCATAAAGCTTTAACTTGTAATGAAATCTTACTTTGCAGCTGAACAAGAAGTAAAATGAAAAACCCATGTATTTTCTGAAGTACCTGGATCTGACGACTGTGCCTTTTCTATCAGAACTTCTCGTATCTTCTCCACCCATAAATAAAGTATACTTTCACCAAGGTTCTGTCTGGAAGTTCAAACTCACAGTGAATGAAGAATCATTTTTGCGGATTTCACTTAGAAAGTACACCAAATAACAGATTTCAGATGTGCAGAAATGGAACATTATAGTCTAGTGAGATAAGGAGCTTGGACAGGCTTGTGGAAAGTTCTGTCTCAGTAGTTCACTGGGTGAAACACGTGATATCTGCATCATTATAAACTCTCTTTGTGGTTTTTTGTTTGTTTGTTTGTTTGTTTTAAACATTAAAATCACCAATGCTGGAGGAAAACAGGCAACTGATGGAAACTTTTCAGCCACTAAAGAAAGGGAAAGCAACGGTGAGAAGAGTAAGCTGGACAGTCCTCAGTATTTTCAAAAGAATACTAAGCTAAGATGTCTAGCCTTAGAGCTTGCTCTGGATCAGTTTTGTCTACAAAAAATACTGTACTTTTTGTCTACAAAAAGTACTGAAGGAGCAGTGAGCTTCTTCAGCTGCTCTGTGGCTGTAGGGGACTCTTTCCCTTCGTGTTTGGGAAGGGGGCTCTTCCTTGGAACAGCGGCACTTCTCTTCACCCTCAAGCAGTCAGTGCACATACAGCAGAGGCTGACCTTGGCGGACTGCAGTAGTAGGTCAGTGGCAATAGACAAAGAGGAGCCTTGGACTTAGCATGCTAGAGTTTGGGTAACAAGCAGTTCTATAGGACAGGGAGGTAAGGATTTAGGTCTAGGAGTCCTTAGTCAAGGTGCACAGGTGTGTATTAAGGTACTGGGGAAGGATGGGATGAACATGGTTTTTATGTGCATATTCAGAGCTAAGATATGCTGCCTTAATGTGCAGCAGGACCCAAACAACAGAAAATATATGTAAAATGGTGAAAAGTTGCTTTTGTAATTGTATTTTAGTACGCTTATGAACTGTGCATGTTTGTCTCAAAAACAAAACTAAAGATTTAGAGCTGTAGGTAACTCATGGTTTCTCATTAGTTTTATTCTTACTGCCACCATCTGGGGTGCAACATAAGTACGTATCAGTGACGGAATTACATTTTTAAACTCTTATGTTGCTTAATGTATACAGCACCATTCCTGAATGCAATCAGTAATTCAAACAAATATACATATTCAAGGAACAATAAGGAATTTATAACCTTGTAGCTCTGTCTTCAAAATCCGGACAGACTCCAGAATAATTTAATGCCCTTATTTCATGCTACTCCTCAACATACAGAGGCACTACTTTAATACATGAAGAACTATATGTGTTTTAATGATGGAACGAGAGAGATTAGACAGTGAGTAAGGTTTCTCTGTTGTGCACAAGTAAATAGCAATTTCTTCAGCTATAACCCAATTTCAGATTCTGTCTACTCACAA
>VZTL01018990.1:0-12972 GCA_013400535.1 Scopus umbretta | reverse complement strand
AAGGAGGGAAGGAGGGAAGGAAGTTGCAGGGGAATAGGAGATCCCATGAGAGCCTGTTGGAAATCACAGTGGAAGCCTCAGCCGCACAAGTGAGGCAAATATCCATTCTCAGGATGGAGGTCTATCATGATGACAGTGAGGAGGTTTCTATTTCAGTGGAGATCGTGCTGATACAGTCCACATGGATAGGCGAGTGGAAGGTCTTGTGGCTCCCTCGTGGAGAGAGAAGGGGAAGATAATCTTTAATAACATATTATTGGTCAATGTGTGCAAAAGGGAAAGGCTAGAGAAAGCAGTACTGTGCAGAGGATGAAGGACAAAATTAAGACAGCATTTGAGTGAACCACACAAAGACAAGAAGCCTCTACAGCACATACCTTCAAGGTGAAGCCACATTAACCGTCCTTTAACTGAGGTGATAGAAGCGACACATATCTCTGCAGGGTTCCTGGGGTTCACTGCCTCCAGCTTCATGTTCTTAGTAAAGCCACGGCTGAAGGATGTCTGAAAGAGTCAAGGACCAACACTGAAGCATAGCATTGCATGACTTTAACTAGGCTGCCTGCTCGAAAGCATAAATTTAACATGGTTTGCTTTTCACTGGAAGTGCAGGATACATTGAAGAACACAAAGGCAGATTCAAACTGGACCTGCCCTGGACACCCATATGAAAAAACAATAATGGCAACAAATCAGGAAGCAATGTATTTCATGGTTTAGTCCAATCCCTAACTCTCAAGAGACCAGGAGGAGGTTACTCCACACCAGCTCCAAGTATATTTGAATGCTTGCTAGCGATGCATTTGTTGGCCACTGCTGGTAATGAGATACTACACAGAGGGTTCCCAGACCTGCTGCGCTTCAGCATCTCTCACCTTGCTACAAGAAACCTTGTAAAGCAAATAACCCATCTTGCTTGAGACGAGAAAATTCTTCACACATTTAGTTGCCCAGGCTGACTGAAGCTGGAGAAATTAGCGTAACCTGTTTGAGTATGTTTTTCTTCATGGGGTATTTTAAGCTCAAAGCACAAGGTCCTTCTCTGGATCGATGGGCCGAGGCCAACTGTATGAGGTTCAACAAGGCCAAGTGCCGGGCCCTGCACTTGGGTCACAACAACCCCANTTGTTTGTTTGTTTGGGGGGGGGAAGGAAGGAAGGGGTTGATGGTTGGATTAGATGATCTCAGAGGTCTTTTCCAACCTTAACAATTTTATGATTCTATGATTTTATGTAGACTTCAGGTATGTGAGTTTATCAATTACTAGTGGGTGTAGATGGAGCCAGGTGTGTTTACTGCTACAGCACTACCTCTGTACACTTAAATACAGCACCAAAGAAACAGGTCTTTCACAGTTTATCTGAGGCCCCTACTTCCCTCCCACTCTTCTCCAGAGAAGGCAAAGCCAGGCCAGATATTACAGCAATGATCCCCAAATGAGTGGTCATCACCCCAAATAAGAAACACAGGACCAAAATGCGGACTCACGAGCTTGAGAGAATCATAGAATTGTTAAGGTTGGAAAAGACCTCTGAGATCATCTAGTCCAACCATCAACCCAAAACACCATGCCTACTAAACCATATCCTGGAAAATGCAGCATCCCCCGTTGTACTGAGTTTGGGAGCCTGAGAGAAGCTGCAGTTCAAATCCTTCAGGTACCACTGCTGTAGGCTAACGTGTGCCTTGGCAAACTGCTTCAGCCTGCGGTTGGCCTGGCCATGTGATACCAGCAGGCTGCTGACCAGTCCCTCCTGCTCCTGCCAGGGCCAGGATGACTTAGCCCTAACATAACACACCACAGCTCCTGTTTGTAGCCACTGCACGTGATCTCAAGTGCAGAGGGATCCCGAGACCCTACAACCCTCTCCAAAACCTTCCCCACAAGCCGAGCCTCAAGCTACTCTTCATGTACTTTCATCCTGACCCTCTATCTCTCTTCCTTCACTTAAGGTCAGTCCCTACCCAATATCCCCACCACCACTATCCCTGAAAACACACTAAGGCAATACCTGTGGCCATGCCATGGCTTCCTTTCCTTGCATTTTGCTCTCCTCTGTCCCACCTGTATGCAACACATCAGCTCTGAATGCTTGCACCTCTCTGTTTGCACACAGTAGCACGAGAAGGATCCCCCCCTTGGATGAGATTTTGGCTAATAATAATTAGGGTGGGTAATAATTGTCACTGACTCAAAATGACACCAATCTCTCACCCAGCAACCCCATGTGAGCAACTGGAAGCCAGACTCAAATTCAACCCTTCTGCTATTTGTACAACACCTAGGACCATGAGCACTTCACCTTGAACAATCACTGTGTGCTCTCATGAGACTGAAAACCTCTGGATTTGGTCTTCTGTCATCAAGAGGCCTTCCAAGAACATGCTGCTAGTCTCAAACGTTGCTTGGACCGTCGCAAGCCTCAGACAGCACACAGATCAGCTTCACCCTGTAAAAGCTGCCAATGGCCAGGACTGCAGAAAAGCAGGGTGAGTTTGTTTAAATGCCTTTTACGTTGGCTAACAAGAAAACGCCATTTATCATTACACCGGCTCCTTTCATTGCAATTCAGTGCTGGAGGCTAATTTATACAGAATCAATGGCAAAACAGTTAGCTGGAAGTTTATTTTACTAAGCATTTGGTCATGTCAATCCATTTCATAACTGCCTCTCCTTGTTAAATATCCCCCCTGGGGAAGCAGTTACAGCATATCCACATCCAGCACCACTTCTGGCTGCACTAGGTGGAAGATGTGCTCGCAATACAGCTTCTATCAAAGAACCGCTCACAGCCACGAAACAAACGGACCGACCTGCCAGAGAGGTTGCACAAGCAACAACAGCGAGATTACATCTCTCTGCAGAGAATTGTGTTATCGAGAGTGAAAGAATAACAGACACATGTTCATCTGATGAACGTTTCTTTAAAAAAAGGAAAAAAAAAGTGCTTAGACCTGATTTAATCTTCGGAGGATATTACACAGAGACTGTTCTCAAGGCTGCCCGTGTTGAGAGCACAGATCCATTACTTGACAAAACGAAAAGAGATATAAAGGGAGGGATGCTTGCAGAAAAGAAGAAATGCAACAATTGTCCCACTCTATGGGTGCGATGCAGCATTGTGCAGCTTCCCTCAGTGATTTCAGAAGTCTTTGCTTACAGTCCCTTGAGGGAGAGGGTTTTACATAGGATGGCACAACAAATGGGGCAAAGAAATCCTACCTCTGATTTGATTCCCAGGTCAAACTCTGTTGATGATACAGGTCTTCTGAATTCATCAAAAATAAGTGTTCAAATTCATCAATTCACCATCAAAGGTCTGTTCCAAGCCAGACTGCCCTTGGGCCACCACAGATGAGGAAGGCCATGCAGAAACACAGCTGGGATCTTGTGAGACTGTCTCAATTTTGTTTTTCATAAACAGCCTGTCCCCCAGTCTCGTGACTTCTGAGTCCAGTGAAAGGCTATGTATCTCCTAAAAGAACCTGCATGTCCACTGTTCATAACACTGCTTTATTTTGCAAACCGTTCTCCATGCATTTTAGGTGCCACTACATTTTCAGTTATTGATGGGATCTCAACTTCCATCAGTTGATGGGAGCACAAAGAAGAGCGCCAGGTTATTGGAAAAGGCAGAAGGCTACATCTGCCTTTCACCAAGTGATGAATACCTGTTGGATCAAGCCACACCGGACTGTCACTGTGTCCTGGTTTCAGCTTAGTTCATTTTCTTCCCAGTAGCTGCTATAGTGCTGTGGTTTGAACTTAGTAGGAGAACAATGCTGATAACACGCTGATGGTTTAGTTGTTGCTCAGTAGTGTTTAGTCTAGTCAAGGACTTTTCAGCTTTCCATGCTCTGCCGGGTGCACAAGGAGCTGGGAGGGAACGCAGCCAGGACAGCTGACCCAGGCTGGCCACAGGGCTATTCCATACCATACGGTGTCAGGCTCAGTATATAAACTGGGGGAGTTGGCCGGGGGGCAGCGATCGCTGCTCAGGAACGGGCTGGGCATCGGTTGGCGGGTGGTGAGCAATTGCATTGTGCAGCACTTGTTCTGTATTTTTATTATTATTATTATTATTTCCTTTTTCTCTGCTGTCCTATTAAACTGCCTTTATCTCAACCCACGGGTTTTAGTCTTTTTCAGTTCTCTCCCCGCCTCCCACCGGGGCAGGGGGAGGGTGAGCGAGCGGCTGTGTGGTGCTTGGTTACCGATCGGGGTTAAACCACAACACACTGCCAGAAAACAGCCTGCAACAGACTATTTCCAAAGCTCTGAATCTTGATGGCCTCCAGCGTAATGATGCGCTGCTCACTCTCACATCACTGTTGCTGTATCAAGGAAGCACATGAACTGTCCCAAAGACCTGAGCATCCATGCGGGTTAATCACACTCCTCACACTCAACAGCTTCAACTTTAGCTTTTAGATGCATTTGGTTTGGATAAATGTATCCCCCTGGGAACCAGACAAAACACCAAAAATGTTAAAAGAGCCAGATGATAGCATTTTTTTTTACCTAGGTTCTTAAAATATTAATAGCACTTGAATTACTTGTAATGGTCAGCTGAGATCCTTCTTGTGCTAGGTGCTGTACAAAGTCAGAGAGGAGATGAGGAGCAGGAAAATGAATCAGATAAAGGCAAGAGTATGATAACATTTTTTCTCTTTTAGGGATGGAGACCTGAAACACTTCTCCACCTTCCTTCCTAAGACAGACTCATGGTGATCTAGGGGAACATCCCAAAGTCTTGCTGCAGCTCTTCTGTGCAAGCTATTTTGTTTCACATGGATCGACAGGAGCAATACAAAGGCAAAAAAAGAACTTACGTTTCTAAAGCACAGGTGAGGCGCTGCCTCCGCTCCACACTGCTTCTGGTAGTCTGCCCAGTCAAAGTCCTGGCCAGAGTAACCTGCAGGAAGACAGAACAGAAAGTGCCATCAGCCACCACTTCACACCAGAGAGAGAGCATGGAATGGGCCCCAAGCAGACAGCCATTTCTGTTTCAGCATCCCATCCTGCCTCGGCGAACTGTGCAGTATCAGCAGGCAAGTTCTCTGCATGCCTGTTTACACAACATGAAAGCCAATGCCAATGCTTCTCCAGCCCCCATTCACACATCTTCTGCATTTCGCTTTGAAAACTCCAGGTCTTCATTAAAGAGTAATAAAACGTATTTATTTTCCTTGTTTTCCCTTTCCTGTGAGCATCTCCCAGGCTTTAATAAACCCGTAACTACCAAGAACTGCTATCGTCCTCAATTTCCAGGTGGGGCTAGTCAAGGACTTCTTCCTCCTTCCTTTAGCTATCTAAAAGATGGGGTTATGGAGCTGGACATCAAGGGTCCCCCAGCAGTGGACAGGGAGAGGACAAGCACAGTCAGAACCTGATCCATCCTCTCTTTCAAAGCATGAGATAAATTCTCCTCTCTCTTCCATTGATATTGATGTACTCTCCACGACTGACTTTCCGGCAGCTCAGCGTACATGAGCTGAATCCCATTATAGTAAGCATGTTATCCAAGGTTGTATCGAAATCTGGAGCAAAGCAGCAAAATGAACACAGATTTCCCAGCTCCCAGACTACAGTCTCAGCAACTAGATGATCCCTTCAGCCTTTGCTTGTAGGAAAAAGAGGGAAGCAACATTGATTTATAGAAGCATCTCTCAAACAGTCCCACCACAGAAAGACAAAATAGACCTCTGCTCATCCATTCTTCTTGCCTGCCTACTTAGCCAATAAATTCTTGGGACAGAGAGGTTGTTTTTTTATAGGCTTTTGGGTTGGGTTTTTTTTACTTTTTTTTTTTTTTTTTTGGTCTGCCTCTTAGTGTACATTTTTACGGTGCTTGAAACTGGAGAGTGCTAATCCTGGCCAGGGCCCTGTGATGATAACTGTCAATACTCTAATAACATCATTGCAAAACTACTCTCGCTGGAAAGTTTCAGGAGTCACCTAAAAGCCAAATTCTCCCCTCAGTCTCCCTGCTTGGCATCTCGGCCTGGCTTCATTTCACAGAACATCCCTTAATGCCTTTTTCATTGATAGTCAAAAAGGGACACTCGAGATCAGATGGGAATGAATCATTTATGACAATGAAAATTGTGAAATTTTCTGTAGGCAAGAAAAGACTGGAATACTGAGTGGAATCACTTATCAGTATCCCAGATCCAAAAAAGGAGGTAAAAATTTTAAAGATAAAGTCCCAAGCATCCTGCTAAGATGCAAGTATCTGGGATAAGATGAACTTCTAATCCTAATGATTGCATGCATAACAAACAAATTAATGAGATAAAGCCTTGAGCAGAGAGGGTCCTAAAAGATGCCCGTCTCTGTGGGGCATCAAAGTGCATAATAATTGGAAAGCCAGAAATAAACATGTACAGAGAAGCAAAAAAGGGCAATTACTTACAGAGAATGTTCATTTTTCAAATCAAAAAATCCTTGCGCAGTTTTTTAACAACCAATTTCTGCAACAGTATTTTCTTTCTCCTTCTTCTCCATCTCCTTTTTGCTCTCCAGTTATTTGTTTGCCAGATACTTTTCAGGTTCATAAAATTAAATGGAAAACAGGAGGAGAAGTGCACATCACGTCAGAAGGGGATTCATCTGATCACATGCAGATTTTTGCAGTGGAGACGCCTATAGCTGTGCCTGTCACCCTGGGTTCCCTAAAGAGTCAATGGAGAAACTGGCAGATCTAGGGGTGCTCGCTCTGTCCTCTTGCAGAAGAAGCAGAATCGCCCTGCGAAAGTCCTTCTCCCTCTCCATTGACTCCAGAAGCAGCTAGGGTGATTGGCTCAGGTGGGGACAGCCACAGCTTTGTTGTCTACATTAAATCACCTGGAGTCCATCCCAGCTGCCAGAGCATGTTGCCTTCAGGGACCCAAAAACCTGCCCACACCCTGCACGCCCTCTCATCTCCGATTTAAACCCCTCATGGACAGGTTTTGCATCTTAATTGCGAGCTATACAAGATCTTGGCAGAGTGGATGGAACAGGCACGTTGACGAGGTTTCAGTGAAGTATAAAAACTTGACCATGCTGCCACCGCACAACCACCTGTTGGCTTGGCCCTGCACCACTGAAATCACTGGAAGACCTTTTGCTGTAGACTTCAGCAGGAACAAAACCTGGGAGGGCAATAACAGTTCGCCATAACTCACTTCAGCAGCCCATCCAAGAAGAGCAAACTGGCTTCAAACAAGCCTGCACCTGTATACAGCCTTTTCATGGTGCATCAGGATACAAGCTAAATGTGCACCTCCATTAGCACACGGCATTCACGTATGGTTATCCTTTAAGGCTCAGCCCAAGTAATAACGTTCAAAGCTTTGCTTGCATGATTCACCTGCTGTTCCCCAAACATGTAAAAACTCATTGTGTTTTCTACCTCGACTCTCAGCATGG
This sequence comes from Scopus umbretta, assembly GCA_013400535.1. NCBI lineage: Eukaryota > Metazoa > Chordata > Aves > Pelecaniformes > Scopidae > Scopus > Scopus umbretta. The sequence continues at coordinate 5,558 of VZTL01018990.1, read as the reverse complement.
AAGAACCCAACAGTTTAATCAGAAGCAAATATAGCAATACGAATGTACTGGAGGTTTTGGAAGTGGCATTTCCTTAGTAAGTCTTACAACTAGAAATGCTACTGAAATGTTTTTCCCCCTCTTAATAGCTCATAAAAAGGAACAATGGTTGTTACTCTAAAGGGAAGCGGTCTACAAATCCAGCTCTAATAAATATAAACAGTGCTTTTGCAATGTTTATACAGCAGCAGTAAATGGGTATTCATTTTTGGCACCACACAGGAAAATACTGCTCTCTATTTCTAGAAGCAAATGTTTGCACCTCCTGTTCACGACTTATCTACTGTATGTTTGGCTTCAACAAAAGGCCTGATAGGGAAAAAGGCAAGAGGAAGGATATCACAGAAATAAAGGACTCTGAACCCAAATACCCCAACCTGGCACACTGTTCTGATGAAATAAAACTGGTTAATTTTAAAATTAGAAAACCTTGTTGCCAACAACAAATTAACGAAAAAACCCAAGCAAAAAATACAGTACAGCAAAGAAACTCCTTTCACAAAAAGAAAAAGGATATAATATTCTATAATATAATATATAATAGTCCATTGTTATCTTTTGATCCATGGCAACTTTTTGCCTTTCAATAGGGAGAGCCATTTGGGCAACACTAGACATTGCCAACATATTCTCTGTTAAGGGTGACGGTGGTCAGGAACTCATGAGCACCGGGGAAGCAGGAGGCTGGTCAAATCTGTGTGCAAGAAGGGGCAATTCTGGACATCCCAGAGCAGGTAGAGCTGTCCAGTGACTTGGGTGGAAATGGTGGGATTTCCTCCTCCTTCTGCAGACCTGCTCATTAGCAGGCAGCTCACACCATGGCCTTCCTCACTTCTGCAGCGTTTGCAGCCCTCTCGGATCAGTCCTGGTTATTTCTTTATCCAAAGCTGATATTATTCTGCTCAGAGAAGACTGGCTCCCTCAATGGGGGTTTGGATGCTTTTCATTTTCCCTCTGCTTTTTCGATGGATTGTGGGGTTTTGTTTTGGTTTTTTTTAAGAAATCATTCCAATGTCTGATTACATTTTAGTGACTCAAAGAGCGTATCTGCCAATGGAAAAGGTTTTTGACACCAAAGACGCTAAGATGCAGTTTGGGCATGCAGCCCTCATACACAGTATAAGAAATATGGCAATATATAGCATGCATCTACCTGCCACTTGCTTTATGCCTTTTTAATAGCTTCCCTCCAGGATTTCTGATCTGACAGCAGAAAGCAAACTTTATTTTAGTTAGAGAAATGAGGGGAGACTTCCTACACTTTCTCAGGAGCCCAGGTGGACCCCAATCACCAGATATCAAACCAGATACCTGCTTGCCCCTTAGATTTTACTGGCCAAGTTGAGAAATATGCGTATGATGGATGCTAAAACCACTTCTAAAAATGCTGGCATCTGAAAGAGAGTTTGCATGCACTTGACCCACAAAGCACCATCTCAGACAGACTTCGTACCAGCACGGATTGGAAATTATCAGGCCATGACTCTATAAAGAGAAATGTCTGGCCTATGGTCTACTTTAGTTAATTAGCTGGCCCAGGGGAAGCTGCATGTGAATTTGGGGTGGAAAAAACAAAACATTCCATTTATTTTCATTTTTAGCAACTTTTCTGGCCAATATCAGACATTATCATTACACCTGGATTTAAGCAGGGGGGAGCTAAAGCATCCAGACAACACATTTATTTCAGTAAAAGCAACAGAGTAATCACGGATGTACCATATGCAGATGCATGCACAGGACTCCAGGACTTTGGTGGGAATTTCAAATTACATGTGCTGAAGAGACACTCTGGATATGTATAAGAGGGTTCTGAATCTGGTACAGAACAACCCTTCACTTCCCCAGGTTTGGCGGCAGCATACTTTTTCCAAAATTAAGATAAATCTGCGTACATAAAACTTAGTGGGATTTTTTTTTTTTTTTGAGGCATTTCTTTTTCTCCCAAGCAACACCAATTTTTGGCAAAGGGTCAACATCCCGGACTGCTTCAAAAATCTAAAATTCCAGAGAACCAACACATTTTGCAAGCGGAAAAATATGGCTAGGGCACCGCAGGTGGTTGTCTGAAATTGCAAGTAATTAACTGCACTGCTACAAAGTTGGGAGACAGCACAGTTGGAGGCTGTTTCTCCTGGCCCTGACCTGAACAGTGCTTGCCATTTGCCCTCACCTAGGATTTTTTGAGACAGCTACGGAAACGTCTACACGCTCCTGGGCAGGCAGCTGTGAGTTTAGCTGGTAGAGCACAAGGTGATTTCAACACAGAAGACCTTTAGATTTAAGAGCTTTCCTTGGGCTCAGCGTTGTACCAATGTGGATGCTGTAGTGGGACTGCCTGGTTTGCCTCGAGTATGATATGACTTTTAATGCTCCTTTTGCTCTCTACGCACACAAAGCATCGCTAAGATGCATTTTACAGGAATTCACTAGGCTTTGGTGCAGCCAGCTTCAGACTGCAAAGCACGCAGACATCGATCCACCAGTGAGACGCATTTGCAGAGATGTTCAGGGGTGTTATGAGCCAGAACAGCCCCAGTGACCCAAGAGAGCTACTCTGGCTTCAGATACTTAGGGTGATGCTCTGCAGCGAACAGCATCACATCATCAATAATAACAAGCAAACTTCCTTCAGAGGAAACCTGCAAATCGCCGTGAAGGAATACAAACCCTTGGGAGGTGTGAGATTGACTCCATTTTTAAGGCACCACTGTATTGGCAAGATCCCTAAGGAATCCGCATGGCAAAGCATCGAGATTTTGCTGGGTTCAGGTCTCAGGTCATCAATGGTCACTTGTAAATAATGATTGTTAAAAACCTAAGGGGCGAAAAAGAAGAAAACAAAATCAGAAGTTAAATTTGCTGTAATATGGAAAGCTGAAACAGCCAGGCCCTGAAATCAAACTACTCCTGAAAACAACGCACTCTCACCCAACCCTTTTCATCAAAGTGTTGCTACCAAAGAGATCAAAGCCTGAGTTTTAGAGATGGGTAAACTGAGGCAAGAAAAAGTGCTGGGGTTCAGGGTCACTCAGCGTGCCTACAGCCGAGCAGGGACTGGAGGTGATCCTGGAGATGCCACAGCCTTCCTCTCGCTTGCCTTTCAGAGTGTGGATTAAATATCCAGCTACCACCTTCATCCAGCTCTTTTATTTCAAAATGTTGCCCAGATGTGTAGGGAAAATATATATATACATGAAGGAGAGACAAAGATAAAAGAGGAATCCCTTTTTCTTTTGCATGGAAGTGGTAGGTGGACACGCTGATCCCCATCAGATCTAAGTGCATATAGTCAGCTGGTAATGCTTCTGGGAGAGAACCAATTCATTCATTAGGAACATCCGTGGATTTTAAACACACTTCTTGATGTGTTCTCCAGCCAATGAAGTACCACTCTTGAGTTTTCCTAAATGTGGTGGAAATCAGTAAGAGGTTCCTAATCGGGCTCTTTTCATCCCTCCTTTCTGGGAGCTCACCTTGGTCACTGATGCAGGACAGATATGAAACGGCTCCCTCACATTCACCGCCTCCAGCTTCATCCCCACAGTGAAGAAGTGGTTTCGCAAATCAGCGTGGTCCTGCAGGAAGAGATAGGGAAGAGGAACACATAGTGTGTCAGCGCCATCCACCAAGGAGGGGTTTATACATCTAAAAACCCATTTTACATGTGTCCACGTGGGTTTTGTCACTTAGCTGATTACCAGATTGACTTCCAGCTCCAGCTGGGTGCTCCTGGTCCTATGTTTTTTTCACGCCAACCCAATCACAGAAAGAGAGGGGACAGCCTCGCTCCTAGAGGACAGATCTGCGGGACCAAGCCCATCATATCTAAAGCACAATGTGTACCCATCTCAGCAGCAGCACCTAACCTGAACTTGGTCAACACGGAGACTGCGCTTACCAAAATGAAGACCTGTCTGAGAAATGGCTACTTTAAGATCTCCCCTAGGCAAAACCTCTTCACCTATGACAGCCACTATCATCTGAAAGCAACCAGAGGTCCAGAGGCATCAGGACTCAACCGGAGGTCCCCCAGGGTAATGCACAGCGTGGCTGCAAACAGCTCAGGATCGCCCTGATTTACCTTGATGGATGTCTGGCTCCTGCAAGGCACCAAAATAAAGACCTGGGCTGGTTTCCATGTACTGTAAGATGGAAATGTCTTCTCTCTAGCCAGGAGACTAAAGGTGGACTAAGGCCCAGACAATGAACTCCGACCCAAAATGCGGGCAACAAGAGAGCATGTTGGTGGGAAAACATGTAACTGTGTTCAAGTACATGCCCACTGCAACGCTTTCACCCGGGATCAAACCTGGCAGCAGCTTTGGGGATGGCAGCAGGACACAGTCCCAAAACTCAGAACCAAGCCAGGTTCAACTCCCTGATTTGCCACCAGTTTAGTGTTTAACATCTATCAAATTACTCCGTCTCTCATGACCCCTGTCTAAGAGGTGTACAAGCTGGCATCCTAATTCCAGAGCAATGATCATATTTTGTGTTCACTTAATGAAAATGCCACACAGCATTTCTAAACCATCCATGCATTAGCCAATACAAGCATAAAAAGAGATGTTATATTTAACACACACATACAGACGACCCCAAAATACATGCAGAAAGCTTGCTATCTAATAAGTGGTTAGCAATGTCATTCCCATCTACGTTCCTTGCTACATGTTGTATTCTTGTTCTAAAATGATTTTCTATTGATCCAAAGTTGTATGTCATTGCGCTTTCTTTTCCCAAGAACTGTCTTCACTCGTAGATTTAACAACTTCTATTTTGGGATCTTACATTCCTGCTGCCATTAGAGAGAAGGATTTTTACAAGCTCCAACCATGGCTAAGTGAATTGTTGTTTTCATCTCATCAATCTGCAATGTTATGGAACCTTTTACATAAGAACCAAAAAGCAGTCAACAAAAAAAACCATAACGGATTTAGTGTCACTGCAGGAGAAGTATACACTGATGGGGAAACTGAGGAAGATTTACCAATAATGGCCCAAAGCCATGGCTGAAGAAAGAGCAGACCTTCAAGGGCTTGGCTGTCCTGCAGCGTAGCATAACCATCAGCCATACTTGCGCTTGCTGACAGTTGCTTCCATGTCACTAAAGCCCCAGAGAGACAGAAGACACATTTCTAGCAGCTTACACAAAGACTGTTTCATCAAATAAAAGTCTGAACCAGGGAAGAGAATCTGGCTCCTTGTACATAGAATTGCACGGTACCAGGGATGCATTGGACTGACAGGTTATCAAAATTATTTAAAACTGAAAAGGCTTCAGTTGGGAAAAGATGATGGCTCCAAAAATAAGACCTCACCAGCACTGAACTTCAAATCTCCAAAGGCAGAAAGCATCTGGACTGGAAGGCTGCCTCCTCCTGCATGAGGATCCACACCCGGTGTCTCTTAATCCTTAGGGTGAGGTTGTAAAGAAAAGGCAACTTTGCAAAATGTACATCTGGAAGCAAGCTTACACTGCAGCATCTTCCCTTCAAAAGTTCCACGATTCAATT